>JANHGL010020653.1:0-25507 GCA_024611195.1 Ceyx melanurus | reverse complement strand
GGTGTAGTTAGCACAGTGCTTAGTTTGGCTATTTGGAGAGATCAGCCATTGTAAGTCGACAGACGGCCGCAGGGTCCGTTTATCGGAAAAGGCACTCTCGAGGCGTCGGCTTCAGACCCCTTCCCATCTCCAATCTCAGGCACACTCACTTCAGTGGATGAAGTTTACACCATGATTGTCTTAACGACCTAGATTGTTTGAGTCAAAACATCACAGGATCTGCGTGTCACAATGTTTCCAGAAGCTCTTTGCAACAAAGAAAGGAACACGTGTATTCCCATTGGTCCTCCTCCACACCTTGGACCATCAGGGATGTGCTCAGAGGCACAGGATACCCAGGGGCAACCTGAGAAAACTGGTAGACATGGGCATTAAGACACTCTTAGGTACCTTATGCTAGTTACAGCTGTAGGACAGACCACCTGGGCATGAAAATTTTGTTCCAGTTTTTTCCAAAGAATGCCTTAGAGCATGTTCTCTGAGGTAGGATCACACGATAACTTGTTAAGAAACCCCTGCAGGACTAGGGTGTGTTTTATTTAAAACAGTTGTGCATTATTCAGGCACTTGCAGTTCTTTTGCTGTTATGTCAAACAGTGATCCTCTCTCCCACAGGATCTGTTACAGACTCCCCAAAAAAAAGCCACCTAGTTTGGGATCTAGATTGCTAACTTTTCTGTTTTATCAATACCACTTACAGATTTTTAGATTCTCATTCATCCTGAAAAATGTTCTGGTTGGAAGTTGTTCTTCTGGTGCTACTCAGAACCTAACATATTGCCACATCTAGAGTAACTCTGAGAGAGTCTCTAATCATGCCACTCCAATTTCTATTGGATTTATTGATACACGATATTGTTGAGACAGGTGTTTTGATGTACTTTTTAATAGAAGGGATAAAAAGAATACTCACTGAATATTTTCTTTCAGAAACGAATCAATGTGTATATTGCACAAACCTCTGCTGGAACTTCTGTGCAGAACATAGTCCACTGGAGTCAGGTACTATCAAACTCCTGGAATAAAAAAATAGATACCTCTGGCTTAGTGGTATAGAGGGGTTATAGCTGATACCCTGCTGTGAAGCAATTGCTAACTTCTTGGAAACATATGCAACTTTTGGTTTACAACTGAAATATTAATTTAAACCGCTATTTTTCATGGACCCTACTTTTGCCAGTAGGATAAAAATACCCTACTATGATATAGGTACATTTGAAGGCAACAGTGAAACACTGTATTTGTGTAAAAACATGTATGTTGGTAGCTATATATGTAGATGTACATATATCACTCTTCTTATTGTGTATCCCTTACATTTTATCATTTCCACATATAATGTCCACAGTTCTGTACAGAGCTTACCTTAAGAAATCAGTTAAGTTTCCAATGTGGGGTAAAGAAGTTACACAAAGTTACGAAGTAGTATCACAGTATTCATCAGCAGTACTGATGGGAGCTGCTTTTCTGTCTTTGGGCTCACACTTTGAGGATTCTTAAAGCCTGAGCTCAGTCACAGAAGCTGCTGCATGCTAAGCAGGTTTCCTGGCAGTACTGCAGGCTCTGGAGCAGAGCAGGAAGCAGCCGGGAACACAGTGATCTTGCAAAAGTGTGAATGCACCTTTCAACACAGCAAACACAGGGATCTGTTTCAGTGATATCTGCACAGGATTTACTCAAAATCAAACAATAATTTTGGCTGTGAATTTACATCAAATACTAGGATTGATGAAGTTGCTTTTGTAACCATGGCCTAAAACTGTAAAGAAAAAGTTACAAAGGCATATGGGGGGAGCTCAGGTTTAATTCATCACCTAACCACATACTGGAAAGTAAAATCATGTGGGAGTAATACTCCTAAATCTTCATTGTGGCTGCTGTTATTACTATTAATGGAGTTAACAGACACCTTACCTTCATTATTAAGATTCCATCAATGGTGTCTTTCATGGTAGTAACAACCCATATTGTAGGCAAAGCCAAGGAGCACATGGGAAGAACTAGAAACAATTACATCTGAGAGGGAAGAGAAAAAATAAGAATGAGCCACTTAACAGAGCTAAGTGATGGCAACATCACTGTTAGAAGAGCAACAGTGAAAGGAACTTATTGGAGGCAGTTCTTAATTGTAGTTTTACAAACTAAACCTGCAAGAGCAATCCCTAGGCCTTCCTGCAGAAGACATTCTTTTTGTTGTTGTTGTTGTTCTGATAAAACCATTTGACTCCTTTTCATTGATTGAGACTTAATTCACTGTTGCCTCTTTTGTAGCACTTAGAAGAACTTCTGTTGCTGCTTTAGATTGGAGTCAGAGGCTCAGCAGGGAAAGAACCATAAACTAATGAACTCTTGTTCATTATTTTAGGAGGCCCATTCAGGGAAGTTCCAAGCTTATGACTGGGGTAGTTCAAAGAAGAACATGGAAAAATACCAACAGGTATATTTTGGTGTTACATGTGTTAATTATTACTTGCATGAAAGGCAACTTCCTTTGGTTTTTCTTGAATTTCCTTGATCCTGGAAAGTCACATGGATGCCTTCCAGGTTTTGTATTGTGAGAATTAATGGGATAATTACTTCCTGTGCTCTTTCTTCAAACCATTTGTGGTTGTACAAGCCTGTCTACTGTCCTTACTCTGGCCTATATTTTCTAAACTCAGGAGTTCTAAGCTATTTCCTCTGTTCTCCTACAGAAGCCACTCCATGCTCCTTTTCATAGTTGTCATATGTTGTGTTTTCTAGCTAGACCATGTATGTGGCCGACCAGTACTTCAAAAAGACCAAGTTTAAGTTTTATCCAGAGACATCCTGATATTTTCTGACTTGTTCCAGGTCCCTGCCCTATGAATTTCTAGCTGAGAAGGCAAAGACCCAACAGTAACTCTTTGTCAGCTCAGGAGGCATTGTTCCTTCATCTGTGCTGTCAGCTTGGTCATCCCTGCAAGCACAGGCAGATAAGAAAGCAAGGGCACTTTTTGCCTGTTTGGTTTAGGCCTCTCTACTTTGAACAGTGACAGAAGTGAGCCCCAAATGCACATTTAAAGTTTGCTGTGCTTTTCTGTACATTCATTCATGTACTGCTTCATGTTTTCCAGGTTACTCCTCCCCTCTACAATGTAGAGGGGATGACTGTACCAACAGCAGTTTGGACCGGGGGACAAGACTTGCTGGCAGATCCCAAGGATGTGTCCATTTTACTGTCTCAAATTAAGAGGCTCATCTATCACAAGAGGATTCCTGAATGGGCACACCTAGATTTCATCTGGGGACTGGATGCACCTTTGCAAATGTACAATGAAATTATTGATCTGATGCAGAAGCATCCTTAACCCACAGTCAGTAGCCATACCTGACTCATTCAACAACACACTTCCACTGGATATAAACAAACACTTCTTTTGCATCAGATGGTTTCTGCTGGGGTCAGAGAAAGGGTATCTCTTGATGCTATTTTCACACCACATGTCACTGCAATGCTTTTTGCATCCTGATGGTTCACATTATATTATCTGGCAACCTTATGAGTTAGTAAATATTTTTATGTGATGCAGCCTCGATTTTGCAGTAACTATACTTTACTAACAGAAGATGGGATTTTCTTGCAGCCTGCTCACTTCTTGAGACCCTAACTGTAAGGAAAGGACTGACTTTCTCTGGGTATTATCAATTATTTCATTATATTTTCCTTTTATCATATAATTTCTCAGTTTATGGGGCTGGCAGCTATTGAAAGGTGTAGTGTAGTGTAACGTACACCAACAGTCATTCAAGCAGTTGTGGTCTTGACTAATTTTATTAATCAATGAGACAAGGACCAAAAAGTATATACTGAGCTTGCACAAAATAAACCCAAACAAAACAAACCCTCACTCCTGACAAGATGGTTTGTCATCATATGAAATAGAGCTGTTCAACTTTTTTATGAAGAAGAGCAAGGGACTCAGGGAGTGTAGACAACAGCAGAAAACAGTAGCCAGTCTTATGGTTCAAGCATGCACATGGGAGATTGGAAATGTGGGTTCAAGTCAACCACTGAGCCAGAGAAACCTTGGCACACAGTCTATGATGACAACACTGAGAATCTGTATACATGAACTCTCCAGAGTGGAAGAAAGATTATTACATATTGTAAATTATAATACTTCAATGGGATACTTTGGCTCAAAGCTACACTCTGAACCCAGCAGAAAACTCACATCTCCTGCTATTTCACAGGAAAACTACTAGCTACCACAGAGATAAGCTGTTCTAAACCGTATCATGGCTCTGAGAATCCTTTTTTGGTGTTTAAACACTAAAATGAAAAATACATAAACATTATCTCCATCCCAAGAGATATTTAAAGCCCTCTGCCCATTAGTGGGAAGGGCTGCTGGAAAAGAGTGCTGAGAAACTGTCACACCACATCCTCACAAACCCACTCCACACAACATTATAGGTCACCATCCCTCCACAATGGTATGCCATTAGCTTCACTGTGAAAAGAAATATAGTGCATTTAGGGGGTTCCTTTCAGCATGACACCGACATTTTCCATTTTTATCAGATGTTAATGTGGGCCCTGTATGGGATGCTAACCAGGGCAGTTACAGCTCACTCTAAGGCAGTTCACTGGTGACACTCTATGACTAAAGGACCAGTGTCTCACTCTGTGAAATGGTTAAGGTTCATTAGCTGAACAAATAAACTATGGCTGGTGACACTATGCCTTCCCCTTCCAAGACAAATAACAGGCCTGATTCATCTCCTGAGCCCACTGCTGAAGCCTGTCCTGTTTCCTTGTGCTCCACGAATGTGCATAGAGCTTGATCCAAACAAAACTGCTGCCCTTCAGACAAGGACGTTCCTTACATCAAATACAAATTCCTGGGGACAAATACCTTCCAAAGAGTCATCCCTTCAACTAACTCACTGCTCTCAGGGGAAATGCAAGAAGAAATTTAGACATATGTTATGAGTTTTCAATACTTAGAATGGAAAATACAATAGCAATATACCTGAAAGGAGCCAGAACATCCTCTAAATTCACTTAGGAAAGGGATTGCAGCCATCTTGCAACGTGGGAGAATACAGAGGGAGGCAGGGTGTTGAATTTTATGGAAAATCAGTAAAAACAGGTTAGATAAGCAGAACTGGAAACATCATTGGGACTGTGTTGCAGAACCCTTCTGAGTGATTAACTTATGGTTTGATTAACATTACTGTCACTTAAGAGGTATTAGAGCAGCCAAGTTATAACGCTATATCACTGCTATAATAGATATAATGCTATATCACTGACAACTTACCAAATTACCTTTTTCACCATCCCAAACAATATTTTCTACTTTGTGTGTAAATAAGAACTCTTACTAAAACATCACTGACATCCTACTATTATTTCACTCCTTCCCCCACCACCCAATGAAACACAAAGTCTTCTGAAGACACTTGTGAGTTAATTAGGTGAAAAGTCTAGTCCTCACATAGGAGGGTTCTACTTTCTTTAAAGTCTAGCTGCCTAAGGACACAAAACATGTTCTTCTGCTCATGATAATTGAGCCCCAGGCTGACTACAACTAATTCAGCAGTTAGACAAAGATCTCTAAAGATACTATGTTTTCAGAGGAGATTAAAATGGCTTGGAAGAAACAACAACCCTTGTTTGTTCCATCACTGTGAGAAAAGTTATATGTTCAAGGTGTCTTTGGCACCAGAGGGTTCCTACAGAAGCCATGGCAACTCTAAATTACTAATGTAGGATAAGATGGGTTCCATGAAGTGTGCTGCTCACTGAAAAACAGACTTAAGACAGTCTGTAATATTAAGCAAAATGAAAATAGCAGAGACAGTGTCCTTTAGGGAGTATGTTGAAAGAAGCTGGACACCTTCTCTTCATCCTGAAAGATTACATTTGGAGAACCCCTTAGTTGAGCAACAGTACAGGTCAAGGTCCTCCACACCCCAGGGAGCTAGAACACCCAAGTTCCAGCTAAACATTCTAACCACTGATTTGTAGGTACTTAAACTCTCCTGCTCCATGGTGCATTTTGGGTTGGTGAATTTAACCAGAAGATCTTTTTCATCACAAAGATTTCCCCACTTCTGAAGACCTGCCAAATCAGCACTCAAATATGCTGCCAACTCATGACACTCACAGCTGCTACCCTGAAGTGCTCATGGTGTTTTGACTTCCTTTATCTGTGCGGGTTTCTGCCAGTGAATCAGTCTGCTAGTGGAGACAGACAAGGAACTGCAGCAGAAGACACAAGCAAAGCAGGCAAAGTAGAGGTAAGTTGCTTGTTCAGTGCCTTTTTCTCTGTTGCCTGTCTCCATAAAGATGTTCAGTCTTGGTTTTGTGCAGTTGCTTGTAAGAATAGACAGCTTTTTTGCCTCATTGATTTGTAAGCCTATTGCTATGCATAGAACTGATCATTTACTCGTTAGAAGAGAAAGTTTGACCTGCACAAAAGGAAGGAAAAAGAGCAACTATTTAATTTTCTTATACTTCTACAGTCAGAGAACAAGGGAATGAATGTTCCAGTATTTTAACAGTGGTGTAAACTATACTTCCCGCTCTCGCAGTGTAAGGTACATGTATGTTTTGTTAGTAAGACAGCAAATTCTCATATGCATTTAGTCACAGTTGCTTCTCTGGTTGCTGTGTGCATGCCTTACAGCTCATAGGAAATAAATTTTAGACTGCTCAAAGCACAAGGATAGATGGATGAATTTCTGAAGAGCTTGTATCTTACTTTCACTAAATCTTATAAATGCCTAAAGAACTTTGAAGGGCATTTTTCTCTCTGAAGTTTTTCTAAGTATCTCCTTCTAATATATCTAATATTTCCTTATGACTTCATCTCACTGTATAAAAACAGCTATTTTTATGCCTCCTAACTGTCTTTATTCCTGATGCTTAAGGGAGCAGTGTCCTGCCAAGATTGGTATTACTTAGCCCACTGTATCTGATTTAAAAGGCAAACATCTGGAAATCCATGAGCCATGACAGCTAAGCCAGGTGATCAGAGTGCATTGAAGAAAAAACCGCCCTAACAAGAGCAATAATTTAGCCTCTGCACTGCCTCAATTAATCCTGGTAGTGAATTGAAAACAAACTGAGACATTAGCAGAACTTTTTCTTTCCAAATGAAATTCCCCGTGCAGGGAGAGGGAGGCATATTTTACTCCTATTACAAGAGAATAGAACAGCAGAAAGCAAAAATAGTGCTATGCTGATTGAGTATGTAGCTGTGAGGCTTCCTGTTTTGACAACAAAAATTAAGAAGTATCTGATATACAAACAGATTAGAATGGACTGTGCTTTGATGCCAAGTTTAATGCTTTGGCATAAAGCTTCGGGTGTTTCCAAATGCTGCTTCATTCCAAATGTCTGACTACTCATGAGGTTTGACTTCTTTACATTTGTTCAGTCAAATTGAAAGGTTGAATTGGAGATCAGAAAAAGTAAAATCTCATTCACTTATAATGTATATTTATAGAGTACAAAAGTCTCTTGGTTATCCCTCCCTCACTCCCACAGATCCTGTTCATCTCCCCCACTACTTGCTAAAGCAATACTCCTATTTTCTCTTGTTCTGTAGTTCCGTTTCCAAGTCCAAACTTCATAGAGTGCAACGTCTCATCATAGCAGATGTCTTATGTTAGAAGCAGTCTCCAGAAACATGTGACTACTTTGTTCATTAAAAAATGAGTTCTCCGTGTCTAGTGGACCTACAATGCCTAATCTCAGAAAAAAAACAACCAACCAAACTTGTTTCCTGAATCTGCTTAACTTCCTAATGCAAACTATAATACAGACAGGTCTCCTAAGAAATTATCTCACAAACCCTGATGCCCAGCCATGCATTTTGTAGCTACCTTGAAACTACTTAGACAGGGACTAGTTGTCTAGTTTACTCTTGCTGACTGTTCAGCTGATTGCAGAACTTAAACCAGCTGCCTGCCCCCCACTAAACCCACTGAATAGTCCTCCACCAGCAAACAGTCCTCAGGAGCTCTTATGAACCACATTACCTTGCAGGCTTGTATCGCAGTGCTGAACTTGACAGATTATATCTGAAGTCACATGTAGAATGGCTGCTACTTTTCAAAGCCTTCATTCTCCCCTCAGACATGCAGGTAGAGCATACAACATTAATTAGATGTATAAGAGCTTTCCAGAATGTGTAAGCACTCTCCTGAGCTTCATGGATTAATCCTTTTTGTGCAGTTCAGACTGGAAAGAAAAATCCTCTCTTACTTACTTGCAGATCTCTTGTAGTCAAGGAATACTGACCATGTCAGTACTTCTTTTGGTCTCAGACTTTAACTCATAGTACCACACCCAGTAACTTGCTGGGACACAGAAACTGTTCTTTCCTTTTCTAGAGAGCACTTGAGTCAAAACTTACATCTTGAAAAAATGGTTTGGGAAGCTCACAGAAAGCAAAGTTCCTGCACTCATCAACTGGGTTTTGGAAAATAAAGACTAAAACCTAGAAATATTACTGGAGTCAGCATAAACTGGTGATAGATGGACTGCAGTTTCTATTAAGAAAAAGCCTAATCTGGCACTATTGGTCAACCCACAAGAGGGCAAGGTCTCACATCCCCATGGCCAGGACAAGATTTCCAAATGGACAGATATTTCTAAGAGATAAAGGAGACAAGCCCTTTGCAACATGAAGTAGGTGTCAGGATCCATTGTTCACTGCTCTAAAATCAAATCATTCCATGGTTTCTTGGCTGGTGGCAGCCATCCATTTTGAGAGACAGAAACTTTGGGCTCAGAGGTAGCAGTAGGAAAAATGCAATTATCTGGAGATAGCAGAGCAGTTCTTGGAAGAAGTAATCAGCAAGGGGCTGGTGAAGAAGCCTGAGGGGATGTTAAATAGAGACCTAGGTGACACAGTTCCAGTCTGAAAGGCAAGGCTGACTGGGAACTCACTCATGTGACTTCTGGGAAGCAATACAGAGTCACATTGTTCACCTCATATTCTCAGAGGAACAAACTTCACACAAAGTGTTCTGGGGCACATCACCCCACCGTGAAAGCACAAGCTGGCACTGATCTGATGCAAGTTTGTTCCCCTGAGCTCTACTCCCAGAGTCTCTTAATCACTTCTGGCCCCTGAACAACCCTTCATAAGCCTAAATGACTGATCTCTCATCCCAGCATGCCAATGACCAGTATCAACAATGGCATCTGATCCCAAACAAGAAGAGGGCAAGTGGAAGGAAAGCCCATCCCAAACCTCTCTTACCTCATTCCTGAGGAGAAAGGATACAAACAGTACTGTCTTCTCCTTTCACCTGGCAGAGAAGTGGAGGCAAATAAAAGCAGTTAGACTGGGTGTTGATCATCTCAGGTACTCATGCTTCTTCATTAACCTTCTGCTAGACACATTCCAAGAGCTGGCCCTGTCTATCAAATACATATCCTTTGTTATCTGTAGAGTTCTAAGGCATATTCACGCATGATAAACCAAGTGTTTTCTTCACCTGCTCTGTAACACTCCATGCTACACAGGGTGAGCTGCAGACAGTCTCCTCACATGGGTACTTATTCTGGCAGCCCCTTGGGGAAAACAAACCTTGGGCAACTTTCAGGAGACTCTCCACTTGGGTTTTCCTGTGGAATCCCACACCACTCTCTTCCTAACACAAACACCCATGTATGTGCTCTTTCATACAGCCCCAAGATGTGGTCCCTCCTCATGCTGCTCTGCTCCCAAGGAATTGCCTTTTCAGCAGGATTCACAACACCCTCCACTCTGAATTCAGGCACAGACTACTGCAGGAAGACTCGCAACCCTGAATGCTTTATGAATGTTGTAAGTTGGTCTTTCTCTGCCTTTCTTTCAATAGCATCCCTATAAGTACCACTACACTGCCCCATCATTAATAGTCCCTCCCAGGAGGCTAAGAAGGGTCCCCTTCCACATTTCTTATTTTCACAACTTGCCTTTTCCAGAACTAGTGCCTTATAGTCACTGCTGTAACAAATGCCATCTCCGAATGTGCCAGGGACATATGTAACTCTTGCACATTGCATGAGGACAGACACTTAGCACTGCAATGGAGAATGCCTGCTACTCCTTTTGGCTCTGAGGCCAGGCAACTCCCCATAACCTTCTGAGGAGAACTAGAGATCCAGGCTACTGAATTTTGACCCCAGAAACAGCACTCAGCCCTGGACTGTGGCCAGAGCACAGACTATATGATGCATTCCATACCAAACTGAACAGACTTTCACTGCCTGCATTTAGGGTGAATCTCAACCCATATCTGATGAATGCGAGGCTGGGCCATACTTCATGATACTTGTTTGCAATGATCTTTCTCAACACATGTTGGTATTTTAGGCTACCACACAAAGAAGGGAAGGGTGTGAACCTGGCAAGAGGGCAAAGATCCCTCCAGCACTATGATAGGGAGCACTGGCATAGAAGAAACCTTGATGCTCCTATCCATAGAAAACTATTCCTTTGCAGTGGAGACAAAGGCTGGTTTCTAGTCTCAAGTGAAGCAAACTCCTCCCCTTCTGTAAAAACCTGTTTGTTCAGTATAGTGGTGAGGGGAGGATGAATCCCTTCTTCAAACTGCAGATTCTCACAACACAAAATAATCCCAGGCTTGGATTGAATCACCCAGGATTTCCTCACAGTACATGCAAAATTAAGTGTAGGTGGTCCCATTAGTTCTTTTGTGACAAGAGCTCCACCCTTGTTTGCCTTGACTGCCTGGCTTGCCTAATCATGCTTTGGCAAGTAAAGGTTCATTATGGCCCCAAACCCACAGCTATTAGCATTGTCCAATACAGATAGTGCTATTTATTTAATTGTAGAAAGGTATGATCTGTATCAACCTTGCAAAACATGACAAACTATTTCCCAAAAGGTCAGTCACTCAGTACAGTTCTGCTTTGTCAGATAATATGGCATCGAATACCAGACAACTACCACCTAAGCAGCCTGAAGTCTTTTGATGCATCTTTTTACAAGACCTGTAATATTTATTCTCCATAGTCCCTGTGGCCAGAGGCTTTGCACTACCATAACAGAGCAGCCCACATCCACAATGCTCAGCTTGGTTACCCTCTCAAGGATGACAACTTAATGTTAACAAACTCCCCTTTGGCTTCCTACAGAGTGAAATTATCAGATATCATGGATACCCCAGTGAGGAATATCAAGTTACCACAGAGGATGGATATATTCTTGGTGTTTTCAGAATTCCTGTTGGGAGGAACAGCCGAAATACAGGTTTGACAATTATAAGATATAAGGAAGGTCAGCCTGTTCTTGCAAGGGTCCTTCGTCTTTCCCTTTTACACATGCAATGGCATACTCCACATCTTTCCATCTCAGCAAGAGCACCTAGTCTGTAATGTGCCCTGAATTCTGAATTAATCTAAAGTCTATGCATTCAGTATCTCTGCAATTTCAGATTTTTCTAATAATTTTCTCATATCACCCAATTTTGTTTTCCTCTCAAGTGGGCTAGTGGGCGGGGTGGTAGACAGGATTTGGGGAAGTTTTGCCTTAACACCTTAGATAATACAGATTTAAAATAGAACCCTGAAAACAAAGCATCTTAAGTTGGGCATGTGAATATTAATTCCCTGTCTTCTGAAGGACAGAGGCATTCTTAAGAAAGGTGATAAGAAATCAGGTAATAAATGAAAAGCAAATGCATTTAATCTTGTTTCATCATATTTTATAAATGGAGTAAAAATTTCTACCTGGAATTCAAGGTGCTCTGGATACAGCTACTTTGTTTAATTCTCATTGTTAGAATTATAGACTAAGCTATTTTGGATACCTCCTCCTATTTAGATCTCCTCCTTTTGAGTTCATCTGTACCAGCCACACCCTTAAAGTTAATCAAAGTTAGGTCCGGGGGCTTTCAGCCCTGCTCAGTTGGTTACTGACTAGACAGACCTAAGGGTAGATAAATTTCATTGGTTTCCATATATTATGCCTTCAGCAGTTTTCAGCTCTGGGAAGATGGCTTCAATATAGGGACCTGTAAGTTGGCTTTCCAATGCAAGAGGAGGTGGGAACAGGTGTCTTCATTAAGATCTTTATTTCCCAGTCCTGTAATGGCTATGAAATGTCATGAGATGGTTCCTGCTCGCATGGAACAAATCCTTCAGGTTTCTCAGGCCAGTATCTATGCTTAGTTATACTGGGAGCTTCTTGAAGAAGGAAAGCTTTAAAGTCTTCCACAAAGTAAATTCTGCATCCCAATCTTAAATACACATTGACTACTGCTACAATATAAGAATCTTTTCATCTTTTCCAGGGCAAAAGCCTGTAGTCTTCCTACAGCATGCTTTTCTAGGAGATGCTACCCACTGGATTTCTAACCTGCCCAACAACAGCTTGGGCTTCCTCCTTGCAGATGCTGGCTATGATGTCTGGATGGGAAACAGCCGAGGGAACACTTGGTCTTTAAAACACAAGACCCTTAATCCCAGCCAGAAAGAGTTCTGGAATTTCAGGTACTCTACATAGAGGGAAAATTACTCAAGACAGAAACTCCAAGGGGACTAGATAGCTTCAGCGTGATGGTTTCTACCTAAACCAGCATCAGAACAGGGTCTATACCAACCAATCAGAATAAAGAACCAAAGAAGAATGCTCACTACTACTCAGAATTGGGAGAATTGGCTGGGGAAGAGATTTTAGACACTGGGAAATGAAATGGGATGCTGAGAAAAAGGGAGACAGTACTATGAGAGGGCGATCAAGAATTTCAACTGGACCAAGATGAACAGCCCTCTCTAGACATCTCTGATCTCTCACAGTTGAATTCAGCCAAGAGAGAAATGTGTCTTGTAAATAATGTTAGTGAAAGCACTGATTAAATTCAGATCCCTAAGGGCTGCAGCTGACAGGCAAAACTAAAACCTCCTCTGTAGAGAGCCCAAGGCAGCAGGCAACCTGGCTATACAGCTGCATTCCTCTACTCCCTTTTCCAACTCAAGCAAGAATTCAAAGTGTGAAACCTCATCTTTCAATGGGTCCTGTTTGGTATGGTGAACAGAACTGACATCCTCATGACAACTCACACTGTGAGAGCCTAATTACCTGCTAGCTTTTTGTGTTTCTTCCCTATAGTTTTGATGAAATGGGTAAATACGATATTCCAGCGGAGCTCTACTTCATCATGAATAAAACTGGACAGAAGGATGTATATTATGTTGGTCATTCTGAAGGCACAACAGCAGGTAATGTCAGGACACTCATGGATCACAACTATTCATGTTCCTCTCTGGTCAGTAGGTGCATCTCCAAATTGATTCAGTTCTTATTAGTGGAGAGCTAGAAAGTTCAGAAGTGACTCCTGAGTTGAAAATTGAAAAATATGCAAAACTTTTCTAACACCAGCTTTGTTACTTTTATTAGGCAAAGAATTCTAATGGCAGATCCAATTGTAGTTCAACTTTAGAAATAATTAGAGAACTAAAAGTGGTTACTTACTGTGTCCTTCATGTACTGGCACTGGCAATTTTTCTTAAGTTCTCAGCAACAGGAATTTCCATTAAGTTCATCTTTTGTATTAAGGTATACAATTATTTTCCTTGTGAACAGGAAGGAAAAACTAAAAAGCTAAAGCATATTGTGAGTCTGAAAATTAGGAAAGAAAAAAAATTATTAAAAACTCTTAGTTCTAGCCTTTAGCATGAGCTCACTTCATGGCCTCTGAATGCAACTAAATATGCTCTAAATGCAACTTTTAGCATCAGCTGAAAGTTCCTGATGTTTATGGTTTATGTGTAAGATCCATGAATGGGCATTGTTTAGAAATGAGCAACTGCCAGTTCATTAGTGTAAAAAAAATATTTAAAAAAAAAAAAAAAAAGAAGGAAAAATATAAAAATATATTGTCACAGCTCCAGACTTTCTTTTCCTCTCATAGTAGTTTTTAAAGACCATCATGGCAAAACAAACTAACCAGATAGGCTTTCTTCATCTGCCTTTGATGCAAACAATTGAAAACACTCAAAGCTCCCAGTATTCAGCTAATTATTCTACATTTTCATGAAAACATAAACAAGCATAGATCTTTAGAGATTATAATACGAAAACCTCATTTTTTTTTTAATAGTTTTTTGAACTTTAGAGAGAATTGATTTTATCACAAAAACTTCAGAGAATCACAGAATTTACTAGATTGTAAAAGACCTTTAAGATCTTCTAGTCCAACCCAGCACTGAGAAGACGTTGACTAAACCATATCCTTCAGCACTACATCTATGTGACTCTTAAATACCTCCAGGGATGGGGACTCAATCATTGCTCTGGACAAGCTATTCCAGTGCCTGATAAGCTGTTCAGTAAAAAAATTATTAGTCATATTTCATCTAAACTTCCCTTGGTGCAACTTAGTGCCATTTTCTCTTGTCCTATTACTTGCTACTTGGTTGAACAGACCAACTCCCACCTCTCTACAACATTCTTTCCGGTAGTTCTAGAGAGCGATAAGGTCTCTCCTCAGCCTCATTTTCTCCAGGCTAAACAACCCCAACTCTCTGTCTTTCCTCACAAGACATGTGCTCCAGACCCTTCACAGATTTGTTTCCCTCCTTTGGACATGCTGTAGTGCCTCATAGTGTCCTTGTGGTGAGGGGCCTAAAACTGAACACAGTACTTGAGATGCAGCCTCACCAGTACAGAGTACAGAAGTAGAATGACTTTCCTGGCCACACAATTCCTGATACAGGCCAGGATGCCATTGGCCATCTTGGCCACCTGGGCACACTGCTGGCCCATGTTCAGCCAGCTATCAATCAACACACCCTGGTCCCTCTCTGCTGAGCAGCTTTCCAGTCGGTCCTCCCCAAGCCTGTAGCACTGCCAGGCGTTGTTGTAGCCAAAGTACAGAAACCAGAAGTTGGCTTTATTGAAATTCATACCATTGTCCCTTGCTCATTGATCTAGTCTGTCTAGATCCCTCTGCAAAGCCTCCCTACCCTTGAGCAGATCAACACTCCCACACAGCTTGGTGTCATCTGCAGACTTACTGAGGTCTCCTACAAAAACTGTTCTGACAAAGACAATATTCAGACAACCTCACCATTAACTTTGCCTCCCAAATAAAGTTCATTTCAGGACTTAACTTCAACACCTGCCTGAGTTAAAAGATGCAGCACAGACAAACATGGACAACAGACAAGGGGCTGCAAATCCAGTCTTACTTTGTGTTTGCTACTTACTGCTTATTTATTTATGTTATTTGTGGAAGATCTCTTTGCTAACTCAGACTGTTCCTTCTCTGCAGCCTTCATAGCATTTTCTACGTACCCTGAGCTGGCTAAACGGGTGAAAATGTTCTCTGCTCTGGGCCCAGTAACCACATGCTCACATGCAACAAGCCCCCTGATTAAGATAGGAAAACTTCCTGAACCACTGCTCAGGGTATGTCATCTTCCCTTCCAAGAGACCCAATGCCTGATTTACCTTCACAGGGTAAACTCAACCTGAGATGAAGTGTTCCCAAACAGTTGACATGCTGATACCAAGCTTTGAATTACTTGAGTGCTCTTGAACTATCTGTTCCCAAACTCTGTGGAAAAAAATTACTGGAGATGTAGGGCTCATACCAAGAGGTTCCAGTGAAGTAGACTTGTGAAATTCTGTCTCATCATAGGACTCTTGCTATTAACTGGTATTTTGCTGGCCTCATGCAGGAGGAACTAAACCAGAGCTGCAATAACAGCCATGACAATCTCTGGAACTTCAGAAATAAGTAAGCATTGAGGTCACTACACTAGAAACAGATGGATAGCTTCCTCCAGAATTGATGACAGTAATGTGAAGAAATAAGGATATGTGATGTACTATGGGGAAGAAGGTGTTTTAAAGGGTACTGGGAGAGCAAGTTGTTTCAGCAATCTTTGAATACTTGCTTAGGAGTTAGGAGGCTATGCTATTAAGCAACTGTTTCCTGCCTAAAATGTTCCCGTAACAAGGAAAAAAGTGTTGCACTTTTCCCTTCCCTCAGTTAGCACTTGGCCGCAAAGGAGCTTTGCATCAGATCGGATTTCTTCAAGGACCCGTGACCCAGTTATGTACAAGCCAGGATAAGTTTTGTGGCCATGTACTCTGTTACATAGCTGGAGGCAACATAAAAAATCTGAACACGGTAAGTATGTGCAAGAGCATCTACTCAAAGTAAAACTAAAGCGATTGTGGAAGTTATGTTTGTGTGCTCTACCTTTACCTAATAACCGTCAGGCATGTAAAGGTGTATAAATCACAGTGTGGTTAGTTCTCAGCAAATCAAAGGAATGCCAGGACATTGTGTCATGTAGACAGTGCCAAACAGGACCAGAGCTAAGTAAGGATGGATGGGACCAACAACTAGGCATATTTTAACTCCACAAAGGATGGACAGAATTAAATCAGGAGCTATAGTACACATACCAATGTGCACATATCACTGTGCAATGTGTCCTCACTTGAAGCTAAGCTGACCAGATTTTGCTCATACACAGATACTCTTCAAAATGAGTCAATGGATGTTGGAGTCAGACTACGTCTTGGCAATTCAGTTTCCAGCTTCCTTCCTTAGCAGGTGGACACTGGGGTCCTCTGAACAATGGAATAATTAAATGACAGGAAAAAGCTTTTCCCATTTATCAGACTACTTGCACTTGGTAATTGGTGCCAAAGAGCTACTTTAAGGGGCATTTTCCTGTATTTGTTATCCTTAGAACTGAGATCAAAAGCTCAATCAGCAATGTGTAGAGAAAAGAAAGTCCTAGCACTGTGCCTGGGGACTGCAACACACCCACAGTGGGATTCATGAAGACCAGTGCACCAATCAGAGGTGACAAAAGAGAGAAGGAGAGTTATCCCTATGCTTGCCAACACATGGACACTGTAGTGTCTTGAATCACCTTTAGAGGGGTCAAAGCATGTAGAAGCTGACCTGTGTAATATTTATTACCTCAGTATCTGTAAAAACTGGGGCCCATTTTTCTCCATCTATTACCACTTTTAAAAGCATACATGGGAAAGCAGCCAGAATCAGGTTCAATGAAAAAGCAATTCAAGGCATTGCAGCCCTTTTGGATTGCAGAGGTAAACTATTAAGGACTTTTCCTGACTTGGGTTAAATCACTAATGTGGTTCTCAGGGCAAGATAACAAGTCTGAAGTGGAATCTGGGGAGATGGAATTGGAAGCTTTCCTTAGCAGAACAATAAAAAATGCAAACAGAAGAAAAATAAATTTGTTTTGTAAGCTGGCTTCTTTACACCAGGAGTAAAGTGAAGCAAAAAATAATTCTCCAGAAGAGTTATACATGCATGAGGGTTTGGTTTGAAGTGAGGAACCTATACTGAAAGAACTGGAAAGTTTTTAGTCTGCTGGGTTTTTTTAATACGATCCCACAGTAGTAATATCTGCATGGAACAGACTTGCTTCCACAGATAAGATGTGGAATTATGTGGATGTGGATTCCTAAGTCTGTTTCTTTGTTTTCTTTTTGGTATTTGAAGAGTACTGTATTAAAATGGGTTTTTAACACAACAGCACTATGTTGCTCAGGTGTGTCCCAGCTTTATATTGTCACAGCACTGGATCCCTACCTTTGTAACACTTCTGCTTTCTCTCCAGAGCCGAATAGATACGTACGTAGGACATTCCCCCGCTGGAACGTCAGTACAGAACATTATTCACTGGCATCAGGTATAAATGCATACTGATGTATAAACAGACTCCTAATACAGCTTTTTACACAGCCTACAGGGAAGTCCAGAGGTGGTGGATCTGGGAAACTGTCCATCACATCCTCTCATGTGCTGCCCTGTAGGGAGTGTGTAGGAGAATAGCAGAAGCCTGAACAGTCAGGGGATAATCCAAAGAAGAGATGCAGGTTAAAGCTTTTCTCCCAGAGGATTTTTGCAGCCTGGATCACCTACCAGAGGCAGTTAACCACAAAAATTCTGCTGGCACAAACAGCAAGGGGGGAACTGCCTTATACTACTACAGTACCTGACAAGCAACACTGCTCTACTGCCATTTTTCTTCCAAAACTGTTTCAGTCACTCCTGCCACTGGCCAGATCTTAGATTCTAGTTCTCTAAGGATTGGTTTCTACTTAGGCATTGCCAGATTTTTACTTTCACAGATTCACAGAACACTTGTTCTGTTCATGGTCTCAATCACACCACGGTACAGCAGCTCTATCCAAGACTGACATCACTGCATGTGTCCAGATGCTCCAGCTGATCACAGATGTATCTGCATATGTGCAGACCCCTCATTTCTGTAAACACTTAATAAGTCCATACCTGTGCTCCTGAGGACAGTACTGACAAAAATTCCCTGCAGTCAGTCCCAAAGGATACAGCCCAGAGCCAGGAAATAGGGACAAACCACTGAGAGCCATTGGATTTGCATCCTATTTTGCCAGCCTCTAACTTCATGAAAGGGCTAAAAAACAATGCCGGGTAGAGCAGAATAGAATAATACAGCTAAGGCAGTACAGCAAGCATATTCCCAGCACATTCTTGCATATTCACAGCTATTTGAAACCTTGAAATCAAGGTTTTCTAAACTGACAGACACTGACTTTCACCCTGTATTAAGTATAACCACTCATAAATAAAATTATTTGTCAAGTTTGTGCAAAAAATAAATACCAAACCCCCAACCCCCAGAACAAAACACTCCAAACAGACGTGTATTTAACTGGTCACACATCAGTCCTGCAGGGCAATATGCTATGTCTTCAAGACAAGACAGACTCAAGAAGGCTAATGCTTTTGTCTAATGTTCCACCTCAAAACTGCTGTCAGAGCACAACTCATGTATAACCAAAGTCTTGTAAATACCAAGCCTCTGGAAGTGTCACTACTATGGTGAGGAGACCAGACAAAACTGACATACAAAAGACAAGATGTGTAAGGAGAGATCTTATATTACACTAGACTAGTAATAAACCAGACATGTTCTAGACATTTAGATCCTCTTTCCATGTGATAAGTGAACTGCCTCAAAAACAGGGACCCCAACTTTATCTATCTATGATAGTCAAGGAAAATTCACATACAAAACATATAAAATGTGGCAGATGAGGATCAGGAGAGAATGGGAGCTAAAGGAAAGGCAATGAAGACACTCACCCTATGATCCATCTGCAGTACACCTGAAGCCTGCAACCAGACGAAGGGGTGGGAATAACTCACAGTCTACTGCCTAAGCTTTGGCCTCAATCACAGGCAGGGAATGTGCTCTGCTTCATGGTCTCACATTTTATCTGTTCTGTTAACAGCTAACATATGCAGACCAATTTCAAGCTTATGACTACGGATCTAAGGGAAACATGAAGAAATACAACCAGGTAAGGCAATATGGTTTTCCTGAGAACTCATCCTCAGGTCCTGCAAAACTAAAAATAGAAAAATTCAGATTTTAGCAATTTGAGTGGTACAGAATAAGGGAGAGTGGTCTGCAATAATGTTTAACTTGAATCTAATACTCATAATTGTAAAAGCCTATTCCCAGACAAGGCACAGACAGTTCCTTGCAGACAGCTAACAGACCTTTTTGTCCCCCTTATTATTACAATGATGTATTCAATGACATGTCAATTTACCTGTTATTCTCAAAAGGCCACATTCCCTTGAGCCACACTCAATTCCTAGGACAGGATGAGAGCTCTTGGATGGAGCTCTTCACTTCCCCCAAAATCCTCGAAGTCTGCCTTCAGTTAAGGAAGGAAATTAATCTCACATACTAAATATACACATGAATAAGTGAACATTGAGGTGACTACATTAGAAAGTTTTACTATAGGAAAGCAGATAATTTCTGGAGCATGGAGTGCAACTACTGGTCTTATTTATGCTTGGGACTTAAGTGGCAAGGAAATACTTTAGCCTCACTATAGTAAGGGAAGAAGGGAAAAATAAATGCTTGCACAGAAGCCTTTCTCTAAACACAACTTCTGATACAACAGCATTCAACATACAACAACTTGGGTCTCCTCTCTTTCTTCCAGTCTGCTCCTCCTGCATACAGGATAGAGGAGATAAGGATACCAACTGCTGTTTGGAGTGGTGGACATGACACATTTGCAGATCCAAAAGACATGGCAGAACTGCTTCCTCGGATTACTAATCTCATTTACCATGAGCATTTTCCTGCTTGGGGACATCTTGATTTCATCTGGGGCCTTGATGCAACAGAAAAAATGTATTGGAAAATCATTGAACTGATAAAAAAATACTTCTGAAACCTTAAGTAGAGTGCTGATTCAGTAAAACAAAACAAAACAAAACAAAAACCCTCAAAAATTTCTATTTGGTAATAAAAGTAAGAGATAAACACACAGATACATCTAATGGATGCCAGTATAGGTGTTAATATGCATTTGTTTTTTCTCTTGCTTTCCTCAACGTTTTCCATGGTGTTACTATTACTGCTGTCTTCCAAAGAAATTTGTGCTATATAGGAATGAAGTCTGAAAACATGAATATATTTGGGCACACACTGCAGGGATCACTTATTTTGGACAGGTTTTATATATACAAGACTGATTTTCCTAAGCCTCAAAACCCGTGTTTTCACATATGTCTTATCTACCTCACAGAGGCATTCCCATGCCCAATTTCTCCCTTCCCATAAAGACCCCAAAGTGGAATTTGCTTATTTCTCTTTTGCCATACAACTGACATTTGCTTAAATCATTTATCCACTTGACAGAAAACATGGTGCTTTTTTTCCCCCTTCTCATGTTTACCTGCTATATCAACACAACAAAGAGATCTTCAGACACAAGAAACTCAAGAGGTTAATAGATGACTTCCAAATATCGACTCCAACCTCACAAAAAACTCAAAGAAATATTCTCCTGCCCTCCATGTCTACAGATCACCCAAAGGTTTCTTCATGCACTCTAAATCCCCCAACTTCAAAGGCCATGAATGGCAGCTGAGGAATGAGAAGATGTAGACCTGTCAGCAAGCTGCATTCCAAGCAATACCGCTTCCACTCTTGACATTGCCAATAATACTGTTAAAAACACTCTGAGCTATCAGATATGTCTTTTACATGACTGTGTCTTCACAATTTTTTGTTCATGAAATTTCTACAGTATATTTTCCCTTTCCAGCCATTAGCCCCAAGAAATAGTATTTTCATTACCCATGCTAGTGATTCACATCTGCTTACCTACAAGCCAATGGGGAAGGCAAGAGTTTCTATTCCCAGGTTAGATCCAAAGTATTCATTATTACAGGCTCAGACAGGGTAGCTTTGTTTCCTGGGGTGTTTCTGTATGAGGCCTCAAGCTGATATTGACCAACCAATACCCTTTGTAGCTGGAGTCAGCATTCAATAGAATAGTTACACTGAAAAATACATCTGTGTTCTGCAACACCAGAAAAAAACCCAAAACACTAGCTTGTCCATGCACGTAGGCTATCAGCCATTAGCTGTGCTGATCATGGCATCTGTCTTCTGAACTTATGACAGCTATAGCAAATGGCCAAAATTGTCAACAAAAGTAAAATTAAAAAAAAAAGGTAGAGATAATCCTTTCCTTGTAGCCACATACTGAGAAGGTGTGTGAAACTTGTATCAGGGATGGAAGGATGAAGTGTTAAGCTGAGAGGTATGTTTTCCCAGTCATTCCCATGGTAGGAAGGGAAATACTAGGAGGAAGGGTAACAGACTGTATAAAACTTGTGGCATATTGTGCATTTGTCAAGTGTATCCCCTACAGAACAAGTAACACACACACATAAAGGATACTTTATTTTTGCTCTTGCTGCCAACTGTCTTGTACAATATTTAAGCTTTCAGAAATATTATAGATAACTTTCAAAATCCACAGTTTGCGCAAGTCAAATAATAAAGCTATGGATGCATATGGGAAGGCCATATTTTGAACACTACTGTAATCATTCATTACTTCATAAAATCAAATTTAATTCTTTCAGCCCACATGGCCTTAGGGGTACTGGCAAGTCTCACACAAAACAGTCAAAGTCTGCAGCAAGGAGTGGGTGGATTTGGACCAAGTCTTTATCAAGTAACAACCTTCAGTACTCTGTGGGACTCCTGCTGCTGTGCAAGATGAATTTTCACATGAGGTAATTTTTCTGCATATTCAAGAGTCTTTGATGGTTAGGAAGTTTTCCTTAGCATACTTTCAATGTCGTGGAACTGCAATCTTCTTGCTATATCTAAAGGAGTCTCCCCATCCTGAAAGAAACAAATTAAATGCAATGCAAAATGATAGATACAGGTCAAGTAAAAAGACCTCTTCCAAATTTGTCACCAAGGTGCAATGGTCTCCTGCATAAGGTTCACTGTCACATCCTTGCTCTAAACCAGAGGTTCCAGAATGTGTTTGGTTTAATGCTACTCTCAATTAAGCCAGGGCCCTACTCCCCTCCAGTAGTGATGGGCATTCCACTGTTGCCTGAGGCTAGTGTCCAAAAGTCACTGCAGAGATAAGCTAAGAGCTGATTTGAAGAGCAACTTGGGCAATAAACTGCTTGCTTTAACTTAGCAACATGGATACTCCCAGGTCAATATTTATTTGGACAAGATTTGAGCTTTTCTGACAACAGAAGTGGCTTGACTTAGCCCCTTTCAGAAGAATGATGTCCAGTGGCCTAGGAAAGCTCTTACCCCTCTGGTAAGAGCAGCTTTGTGTTAAGAATATGAGTTAAGAAGAGGTATCATAAGGATAGCTCTAAGAGATCTGACAATCCAGTGGGCATGCAGGCAGTGTTTACTGGTGGAAGTCTATCAGTGAAAGATCTGGAGTTTAAAGTTGCTCTTGCCAACAAAGGCAATGGAGAAAACATTGCTTTATACTCCACAGCAAACAAGTCTGCTGACTGGAAGCTATGCACCCTGGTTTTAAACTGCTGAATACCAGCCAACTGCTGCATACACAACATACTTGTTCACTGTCGTGATAAGGGAATACAGTTATCAACTTCACTTTCTTACCTTATTCTTTACAGAAATGTCTGCATGAGCTTCAAGCAGTAGGGGAATGATTGCCTGGTTTTTCATTTCACAGGCATAGTGAAGGGCTGTGCTACCAGACTGAAGGGAAACAAAAGCAGATGAGGTTTAGTTCTATTACTTCTTCAGTAGACCTTAGGCAAGTAGGACTAGCTGTACACTTAGTTTCCCCTAGCAGCTGAATGACAGATATTTCCTGTCAAAATACTCTACATAGTAAAACAAATGTGTTCGCATAAAAGCAACAGAAACAAAAAACCAACCCATTCCTTCCCAGAGATGTAGATGCTAAAACAGGTCTGACACCTTCAGCAGGAAGCTAATAATTCTTTACTAATTTCAGATGATACCATGACCTTGACCTTAACACACAGCTTAAGCAATACTGTTTGCCCACAATTCAGTATTTTAGATTTAGATTGCTGCTAAAATTGGGTGTTCTCCTTTTCTGCCTTAGAGTAGAGGAGCTCTTTACCATACCCAAGTGGGTTAGTGGATACAGAACTCTACATATGCCAGATCAGCTCACTCTGAAGACCAAAAGAAAACACAAGGTCTAGCACTGTGGCATGATCTTTGGCCACAAATCTGATCCAGTCAAAGAACTCATAAATGGAGATAAACTCTATGCTGTTACAGACCCTCCTTCTCCCTGGGTTGCTTTGCAATGCTGGTGCCTGGGCCACTTTGTGAACAATTTGACTCCTGCACATCCTGTACATGTCTGGGACTAGGGCTGGAAGTAACCTCACTCTCTGAAGGAGTTCAGAGAGTGAGGGGGTCCATTCTAAAAACCCAATGACTCAACAGGAGGGCCATCTTTACCCCTTTTATACCCAATCCCTGTCAAAGCTCCATGGCCCAACTCCAAGGCATTTTGTATATTTACTCACTCAAGTATTCTAATCCAATCATTCTATTAAATCTGCCTTTGTAGTATGTAATACAGTGATCTTGCAATCCAATTGAACCTTGATTAAACTTTGTTAACCTTTGCTAAATTACATTAAACTAATTTATGCTTTATTTTTAATCTACCTCAATAAACCATATTTCTACTTTCATATCTCATGAGGTGCATTTAACTCATTCCATGGCAAGCAGAATTCTAAACTAGGATTCCACAACAAGGCCCTTCTATCACTAGAGTCTTTATAGGATCAGATATTTAATATGGAAGTATCTCCCCAGCTTGCCTGGATTGTCCTAAGAGGTCATTGGTCAGAAGGGGAAAATTAGTTGATGACTGGAGAATTATTTCTGTATAAATTACAAAACTATTGCCTAAGTGTCAAAGAGAAGCACTGAATCCTGGTACATCACAGTCAGTTCAATCTCTGATCCTACTCTAAAAGTAGGACTATGCTGCTTGAAGATTAATCTTAGTTTAGTATTGTTGCAAGCATACAAGCCAAACTGGTATTTCTATAAACCCACTTACAAAGTCTGTAGCATTAACATCAGCTCCAGCTCTAAGCAACATCTTAATCAGATTTTCATTCTGTTTAGTCTTTGAGACCTGTTTGGTGCAAGGGAAAGAGGAACACAGTAAGACAATTTATCTGACTATAGTACTAAGTAGATTTTGGCTAAATACTGTGGGATTTTTTCCAAAAAGAAGACTGTCTTCTGCAAATGCCAGACTGATGCAGTGATACAAATCTGTTCCTTCATCAGCTATATTCACAGTAATATCTGTTTCTTTTGTTGCTCTCCATCTGTTTTTGCATTAAAAAAGCAGTCCATATTCTATACTGGTTCCTGGCCTGAAATACTGCTATGGGAGAGGTGATAAAGTGAAAGGGAAAAGTACAGGGTTCTTTATGCTTTCTTGCAGACTCACCATGAGAAGATATCCAATAAGCATAACTGGCATGAGGATTACAATGAGCACATAGTCAAGGAAGGTAAACCGTTTTCTCACAGCATAATGCAGACAAGTGCGGTCCTTCTAAATACAAAATAACTCTTGATTAGTACCAGATTCAGTGATCTGATTATATTTGTTTATTATTGAAAATAGCAGACCATTTTATACTTCACAAGGTTTTACACTACCTACCAGAACTATTCCTCTGATTTTCAAGCAGAAAGAGACACAGGAATTTTGCTTCCTTCAAACAGAATCACATCTAACACATACAGGCTCATTGAAATTGGGCTACATGTGCAAGAATGTGGGAGCCAAAGGATTCCACATGTGTCTGGAACCTTGGACATGGATGCAGAGAGAAAGAGGGCAGACTGGACTTTTCATGTGGCTACTACCATTGCCCAGCAAGTTAAATCAGCAGGAAGAATCCTCATAGCTCCAGTTCCTACAGAGGTGCTGGTTACCAAAGCAGACACATGAGTGTTTATATAATTTCATTTGGTGCAAGTGAGAAACGTAGTCAAGTAGCAACACCCCCAGCAGCTCCCTAGTGAAAACAGTTTAAAAAAAAAAAATAAATTAAAAAAATACTGAGTCTACCAAAGCAACTACAAGCAAGAGAAATAAACTTGTGTGTTAAAGAAAACTTG
>JANHGL010020652.1:103745-138853 GCA_024611195.1 Ceyx melanurus | reverse complement strand
ATTATATTATAATTAATATAATATTATATATAAAAGAATATATATTTATAAATTTTAGGAAGTAGGCTGCAGTCCCAGCCCAGGAGCCTCAAGCACCCATCAGTACGTGTTGTCCTTCGGGCTGAGAAGACAGAGCAGTGCACCTTGTTGGGGGCAGATTTTGGGAAGAGATTTGTACTGTTCATTTATTAGACCTAAAACTTTAATTACAGTTAACTACTTTGTATCTTAATGAAAAATCCATCCCTCCCTTTCTGCAGTGTATTTAACTGCCAGAATGTAATCCTTGTCTTAAAGACAGGTTGCAGTCTTCTTGTGACAATGAAGATGAATTTTTAGTGTGCTTGGGGAATTGTGGTTAACAGAATGACTTCACCCGAAGGGGAAGCTTGACTGTTGTCATTTTGTTCATGTTCAATACTCTAAAATACTTTGTTGACTTCAATGCTTCACTAAAAGTAAAATAAGATTAGGATCAAGGGGCTTTTCAGAATATTTTCCTTTCTCCTATTTGAGTTGTTTTCTTCATTTTCTTTGCTTGGCAATTTAAATTAAATCTTGTCTGATCATTTAAAGCAAATTATGTGCTTACATAGTGGAAAATAAAAGCAGAAAAGATTTCCTTTGTCATAAATTCTCATTCCTCCTATATATACTATACCTCAGCTCCTCTACCTGCTGAATCATGATAATTGGACACTGGGAAAAAAACCAACAACTTATCTCCATGTTGTGGGAGGTGAACAATGAAGTGTTCACCATTGCTGGGTAAACCCCACCTCACCAGACTCCCAGAAGCTGTCCAGGCTGTCCTGCACTTCAAGCTCATCCAACAGCAGCATCCTGAGAGGTGTTAAAGTGTAAAGGCATTTGGGGAATTAGGAAATGAAACTAGGTATTCTTAAAGATGCAATATCAAAACAAGTTAGTAGCACAAGTGACAATACCTGGATCCGTGTTTCTGTCGTGCTTTCAACTTGCTGAAAGAATTAAGTTCCCATTCTCTCCAGGTGCTGTCTGCAGTTAGCTGTGATCAAAGGGAGGAGTGAAGGTGATCTCCCAACAACGCTGCTCTTCCTGCATCAACAAACAAATCACTACAGTTCTCTCCTTCATTGGAGTGATGTGTTCACCTCTCTGCTTCTGAGCTCAGACAGCTTTTGGCAAAGAATTGACACAGACACTAAATTTTGCTCAGATGGCTCCAATACCCTAAGCTGCTCTTTACTTTTGTTTGCAGCCTTACACTGAGTTGTTCTGGGGAAGGCAACAGTGAGAAGTGTTACCTCTCCCACTTCCCCCCACGACCAAGTTGCTCTCCTTTCTGTGTGTAGCAGCCTTTGCAACCCTGAAATATCATTTTAACAATATTTACTGTCCTGGGTGAAATATTAGCTAGAAGTCTCCCATAAAAGAATTTTCAGCAGATTGCAGTGAATGGGCTTGCTTTGTTTCTTTATAGCACTATTCAAACTAGAAGTTAAACTTAATAGGTAAGCTTTAGTTATTTGAATACTGTTTTATTACTCTTGTATGAGAAACACTTGGTTAATATTACTTTGTTTCTTACCACTGAGTGATACAATTTAAAGAGGAATTTGCATTTATAGCATATACTAGTTAAATACTAGCACTTGTTTTTTTCTTACTCCTGTATTTTCAGTGGCATTTGAATTGCAAGACCTTAAAGTGTTAACTTATTTTTTTCATCTTATCATTTTGGTATTATACTTAAGAGTGGTGACTGATGTCATTTCTAAGAATCCAGCATGTAGATCTCTCAAATCAGTGCCTGTTAAGCACTTAGTTTATTTTC
Organism: Ceyx melanurus; assembly: GCA_024611195.1. Lineage (NCBI taxonomy): Eukaryota > Metazoa > Chordata > Aves > Coraciiformes > Alcedinidae > Ceyx > Ceyx melanurus. The sequence continues at coordinate 137,037 of JANHGL010020652.1, read as the reverse complement.
TGCTTTTGATATTTGTGATATTAACAGAAGGTAAAATTTTACTTTTTTTTTTCTCTGAGGTGTGCATAGAATTGAGCTAAGCTAAACCATTGTAAACCATTATTTGGAAGAGGGTAAGTCTCTGAGCTTTTAGGGAACATGCATCTGTCTGAATGTCCTTGCTATTCTCCTAACTCTAATCATTGTAAGCTGTAAGCCCATGCAAAATATTATCTAAGCACTGACAATATTCTCAGTGTTAGTACAATGCATTAAAGTCTTTTGTGCAATCTCCCTGAAGGACAAGCCACCTAATTAGCTGACCTGCCTCAAACACACATTGTTCTCTTTCTGTTTACTAAGGCACAACAAATGGCAGAATTAAAATTTTGGGGTTTTTTTGGAACCTAAACGATCTGAAGAGAGGCATTTGGGTAGAGAAAGGGGAAATGTGAAGGTAGTGGGGAGAGCAATCAAGAGAATGCTGTGTGTGCATGTACACATGGTGCATACCTGTATGTACATATGGGAAGGTATCTGAATGTACATAGATCATACACACTGTCCTGGTTTGAGTGAGAACAGAACTAATTTTGTTCAGTGATTTTACTTTTCAGCTCAATACTTTTCATTAACTGCACTGTCTGAAGTTAGCAACATGTTTTCCCAGGCAGTGTCTGCTTCCAGCAGTGATAAACACCCATGGTTAGAGTTACTACCAGGAGTTAGGGTGCAGACCATGGCCACTGCTGTGTCTTGTATCATGTTGGGGGTGCAGAAAGTGAAGGATGCACCCGCAGGGAGGAGCAGCTGGGACAGGTGACCCCAAACTGAGCAGCGAGGGATTCCATCCCATAGATGTCATTTGGTCTAAAGCTGAGGGATCATAAGGGTCAAGCTCAGCTCTGCTGCTGCCTTCATCTTTGCTTCTTCCATGGCTGGCATCTGAGGGGAGCTGTCCTGCCTTTGTTCCTGATCTGTGTGTTCCTGAACACAGAGCTTGTCTGCCACTGGCTGTGGTCTGGGAATTTTCTGGTGCCTGCTCCACAGCACCAGTGGTGGCAGTGATATAATTTCCCTTGGGGGTCTGGGTTCAGTACTGGTTTTGTATATATTCCATTATTTTCATTAAAGTTGTTCTAGTTTCCTTTTCTAATCGGTAAGTGTATTCCTTATTCCCTTTCTCTTCCCTTTGAGAGAGTATCTGTTATAGGTCTAGCAGGCTGCCCTGACCCTCAGCTGTGACACAGTGTAGGTCAGGAAAAAGCAAAGGTAAAATTTGTGGCCTTTATCAAGCTGTGACGTTGTTTGGGTTTTTTTTCTTCCAAAGGTAATACTTTGTTTGTAACTCATAATTGTCTTAATTTATTTTCATTCCTTAAGATTGAATCTTCTGAACTTAAAGAAACAAAAGGCTCAATTTGGGCTTCAGTTCTTCAATTTAATCTAAATTTAATTGAAATTATTAATATAAAGACCCATCAGAACACAGTTCTGACACTCTTGCTCTTATGTTTTGAGACTGCATTTTTGAACACACTCAAACTTGCATTATTGGTATGAAAGTAAGTGCTCAAATAAGCTATTTGAAGAGCAAGGTTTGAGCATCTTTATATCTTCAAAGTAACCTGGTTCAGCTGCACAGACTTGTGGGTTAATAATTAAATTCTTACAATGAAAGCAGTAATAAATAATCAGCAACTGGACCAGAAATGTGCATGGAGAAGTTTGAAGGATTGGTCTACTAGAAGTACAAATAAAGACTTGCCAGGTTTGATAACCTTTCAAATGTCTCAATCCTAAAGAGCATTGTTCAGGAGCCTGTGGATTCTTTCCTCCTTGCACAGTATCAGGAGGCTGGATCTGATCCTTTAACACAATTATTCCCCGACTAAACATGCAGCCTCACAGAGGGGTTTCTTATTTGGACAAGCATAACTCGTGTGAATTAGAGACAAAATGATTAGGGCTTGTATAAGCCACAGGAGTTGTAATTTTAAGATTCCTGAAATAATTGTTCACAAGAGGGAACTGATGCGATGCTAAAAAAGAGCCTGAAAACAAAATGTCAAAGTCTGCTCAGACCTTGGAGATATATCAGGTGTAACTATATGCAGAGCAACTTTAGAACAGACTAAAATCATCTAAGACCATCCTCCCCTGTGGTGTGATGCTATAACACAGAATTGTGTATAAAGGAAGAAATGGAATGTGTTTCCTTTTTTCCTCCTGCTTTTAACTACAGTGACATGTCCTAATTTAGACCTAATTTTCATTCCTGTACCATTACTTGTAATAATGTCTGAAGTCCTCAGAATTAATTTGACTGGAAAAATTCCAGAAGGACTTTCAATTTTTCTCATTAAAAACATTATAGATGTCTTAATTAGGCACTGTTATTAATGGTAATATTATTCAATTTAGAACCACACACTTAAGATGTGGTTACCTCTAGTGTGATGAGTCAGAGCAGCTTTGCTACGCAAGGATGCACACTAGAATTTTTGAACAGTTAAATATTTAGAGCCAGATGCTCAGCACTGTAAATTGTGTGGCTGTGTGACCTCAGTGAAGCTAGACCTGGTATAGACATTAACTGGGGTTTTGATATCTGCAGTTATTTCTGTATTTCTTTTTCCTTTTTGCTAGTTTTCTCTAAATGATATATTTATGGTAGAATAAATTAATGAAGTAATACATATATATTCTTGTCCCAGTGTAATCTGTTGAAGTACTGACATTAAGCTGGAGCCACTCTGCACTAGTACTTTTTCCCTGTGTCATCCCAGGGGAATTCCACTGACTGAACTAGCTCCTGATTTAGAACACAGTTCAAGGACCTTTTCACAGTGCCTTTGACTCTAATGGGCTCTGTTACAAGCTTCAGCTTGTGGCAATTTCCTTTACTTGGAGAGGACCTGCTGCTGCTACATGTGAGGGCAGAATTAGGTGGAGTATTTTATTTGCTTGCCTGGACACAGATTTATACCAACTTTTCAAGTACTCTGTGGACCAGTTAATTGTGTGTATTTTTCTCTTAAAAGATTGAGAGGAGCTATTTAGATTTACTGTATTTGTGCCTGGCTTCATTAGTACATAAGTATCCTCAACAGTTTTCAGGTCTAACTACTGGCTGTCACTCCTGTTTTATGTTACTTATTGTGCTTGTGGATGGGACACCAGTTAGCTAGTGGCTCCTGCATGCTGCTCTGGGATTAACTGGGGAGCAAGTACAAAATAAAGCTTCTGCTTTGATTATTATTGGGTTTAAGACTTCATTTAAACACACACAACTTCTGAAATCCCGCAACAAATCTTTCAGCTTTTAAAACTATTTGGAAAGCAAGGAGTACATGAAATGGAATGTAGCACAGCAAACTTGTGTGTTCTGCTACTCAATCACCCCAGTGGTGAGATTTAGAGTGTTTTCAATGTGTAAAATGTCACTTTAGCTGTGTACAAGCTCATTTGCGTGGCAGAAAAAGATGATCCTTATGTGAACTGTGTGAAACTCAGACTTGTCATCTTGCAGGTAGCTTACCCATGAAATGAACAGTCATCCTGCAGTCAGGTGAAGATGGACAGATGTGCATGAGGCTGTTAAAGCAAAAGGCATCTGGATATATAATTGGTATATGGGATTGTACTGAAATCTCAAAATGGTACAGACATTTGCATCTGTTCATTGATGTATATGATGACAAGTTATTTGGGGTAGTAGGGTGTGAAGCTTAAAAGAACTTAATGGGTTTTCCTTTAATAAATCATTTGACTACAGCAGTGTCATCTTGTATTAGGTTGTAACTTTGTAAAAGTTAAAATTGAGCATAATGTTGCATATAATTCTAGAACATCTGCTAGCAATATTGACTAGCAGCTGTTTAGTACCTGAAATATAAACAAAACATGACTTCATCCATACTTGTCACAGTTAATTTTCCTGGAAGTACTAGTTTTGGAGTAGGTGCACTAGGAAATAAGTTTGGTCAGGGTAAGGAATGGGTGAAAAACTAAATATTATTCAAAACTTGGTCAAATAGAACAGAGAATTGCTTAAAATCTGGGCTAGGGACAGTTGTATGCTTATAACTTTATTTCAGTAGGGGAAAGAAAACTTTTAGAAGAAATCTTAATATTTATTATGGTCCGTAAATACACTGTGCTTTGGTGCTGAAGTGCATCCTAATAAAACAATTTTAACAGACCACAAGCTTTTCATATTCTTTTTTCTATCCCTACTCCTGTAGGATAAATTATCCAGTGCTTTGACTGTGATATAATTGCATTTCTGCCCCTTAAGCACTAGAAGGAAAAAAAACCAAACCCACAAACAAACCTGATAACATAAAAATGAGGTGACAGGAGTGTTTTTCTCTTCTACATTTCCCTTGCTGCTTTTATTGTCTTGTTCTAACTCAAGATTCAAAGGAGATGTGTGGGCTGCATTGTCACGTGGCCTGGAGAGCAGACAGAAGATGTGCCTTTGGGCTGCTCTAATTTGTGCTGTAACCTGGAACCCTGTCCCTTCTGAAGGTTCATGTCTTGCCCTTTCTCAACCTGTCCTGGGGCAGCAGATGGATTTGCTCCCTGAGAGAAGCTGATGCAGTGTCAGTTGCACCTGCTGAGATTGCTCTTGACATGGAGGATTTTACTTTTTTTTTCCTGATGTGGGTACTGCTCATCCAGTGCATTTCAGACACCCCTAGCAGTAGGAAGGTGATGTGTGGCAGAACCTGTACTCTCTCTCTAAACTGTTCCTCTCACTTTTTGTCACTGTGAGAAGCAGAGATGCTAGACAAATAATCTGATTTTAGTGTTCCTTGTAGCAGATTCTGGTAATTCCAAAGTCAATAGTGGGATTTAGAGAGAAGAAGATGAAGACCTTGGAATATTGCAGAGCACCAAGAGAAGTACGTGTGGCAGTGGCACCTTTTCTGTGTGCCCATTTCCTGATTCCTCTGGGGTGTGAATTTTTATTTCAGTATTCAAGCAGTCCTGTTATCCAGTCATGTTTACATTGCCTGTACAGAATGATGTCACTTCAAGGATAGAATAGCGTTGATACTTGACACACAAATGGATTTTCTCGCACTATATTTATGATAAGGATCCCTGATAAGGGCAAGGAGTTAACTGTGATGCTGGCTCTGTTGCCTTTTCACTTCCTAGGAACGACACAAGAGGACTCTTGAAGAACATGAGCAAGATGCAGTTTATTTCTGTCAGGGGCATTGGCTTTCTTTTGATACTTTTTTATTCAAAAGTCACCCATCCAGCAACTTGTTCTGTGCCTACCATGAGTCTGAATACGTGTTGCAGAACAACTAGATCTCTGGATGTGTGGGCACAAATTTGGATTTGTTCTAGGCACATTTTAATTAGAAAAAATCATTTTTCTCTTGCAGGGAAGGGACAATTTTTGTGGATGATTCAGGTGCTTTATCTATAAGCTGATTTTTAAAAACATTATGTGGTATGGATGTTCAAGTGTAAATAATCTATAATCATAGCCTCATGATGGAGGATGCCTAAATATCAGTAATTTTGTATTATAATTCATTATGGATGGCATTCTGGCTCCCAGTGGGCTGATTGTAAAACTCCCTTGGTCTTTTTACCACAAGTTTCCTAAAAAATAAAATTGTCACTTCAATTATTACTTAAGCTAATTAATCTTATTAGCATAATTCTGTATCATATTTTAAAGACTTGGAAGTTCACAACAAACTGTTACTTACACCCAGATGATTTTAGCTCCTCTATGAAGTAGAAACTCTTGTATGTGCATACACAAATAAATGCAAATACTCTGTTTTTTACAGGGTCTTGGCTGCAGTGTGTGCACAGTGTATTCTCTTGCAACCAAACCTTAGCTGTTGCTGTCTGGAATCTGATGCTCTTTCAAACAGCAACTGCAATAAATCATCACCAGGTTACAGCTAGTGCAGCTTGAAGAGTTTTCAGTCTGTATTAACAAATCGGGTTGCTCTCCTGGGGAAGAGGAAAGTGTACACTTGAGTTATCTTTGGGTGGAGGATGAAATGGAGTGTGAGTGAATGCTCTTGGCATTAGACAAGAAAATGAAGAGGATACAAACCCATTATCTTGTCATTTTTTTTGTCTGTCAGTTGGAAAGGCTGATCCCCTGAATGAGGAGGAGTAAATCACAATGAAAGGACAAAATTAAGTCTTCACTATCTCAAACAGAAGGAGTTTCATCCTACAGCTCTTGGTGACTTCAGCTGTTCTCATAGATGCTTAGGACAGATCTAGCACTAGGCAACTGTTCTGCTGTTGTCTGTGTCTATGCTATTAAATTCTTCATGTGGAGTGCCTAGTTAGGAGTTAGAAATGGTTTCTGCCCTGTGTTAATTCCCAAATGTGCCAGGGTAGTGTTAATGGGAGCTAGCTGGGATAGCCTGGGAGCTTGTGCATCACACCAGCTGCCTCTAAATGTTTGCAGACTTTATTTCCTCATCTTTGTGCAGGGCCTCCTGGACTGAAGTTGTGCCCAGCACTTGCTATGTAGGGGCTAGAGACCACAAATATCTCTGGGGCTCCTGGGTTCTGGGACTATGAATCTGAAAGTTAATGGAACTTTGACCTTTTCAGTTGCTTGTAGCCAATAAGCCCATAAAAGGAACAGTTGCTTCACCTTTGTTTACTTCATCTCAAACCCACAAGAGAAGTGGGTTAAGATGGCAAAATTTTACTTTGCCTAGAGCATGCGTGCCAAGTGTCATCATGGCAAGAACATTTTCTGGCTGCTTTTTTAACCTATTGTAGCCAAAGCAAGTAAAACTGCCCCTGTAAGCTGCTTTTTTCCCACTGAGTTCAGGAGAGCTTTGGTGTGGGTATTACAGCATGTCCTTGTTGGAGAGGGAGGTTTTCAGAGGCTTCCAAACTCATTTGGAGGAGGCCCCTGGTAATGTGGTCTGGCTTTGAAGCTTTGAGCAGGAGGTTGGACTAGCTGACCTCCAGAGGCCTCTTCCAACCTCAGGTATTTTCTGACTGTGGTGATCTCATTATTTGTAATATTCTTCTTGCAAAATGCTCTCTTTTCTCTTTACACACCTATCTATCTCACAAACTGAAATTGGCTTGTGGCCTTATTGCACCTTTTAAAAATGGGAAGAATAAAACTTCTGTATTGCAAGGGAAATGACTCCCTGGTAGGGCTGCAAAGCAGGCTTTTGATATCTGATAAACAGGAAGAAAAACTTCTCATACTGTCAGCATTTCTGCTTATTTCTTTCATTCCCTGTAATAAATTGTCTTTTTGATGACAAAAGTGTATCAACTGCAAAATAGTAGTTTCCCAAGTGCTCTTGGTAGCTTGTGTCATAATGTAATAGTAACTTACACTTGATAGTCTTCAGATTTGACTTTGTTCCTAGCAAGCTAATAAAGGCTTTCTAGTTGGCAGCATCTGTGCTCCAGAAGTGGGTTGGTATTGCAGAAGACATTCTCCTGTGCTGATACTTATTTCCTGAAAGAAATGAGCAAGCTCAGTGTTTAAGTGTAACAGGGAAGAGGACCTGTTTGATCTCATCATTAAACCAATTCTCAAGTTGAAGTTGGCTGTAGCAAGTGAGTTGGGCTTAGACTATGCCTGTCTGTATTCTGAAGAGGTTCAGTGGTTTTATTTAATAAGTTTCAGTGTCACTGTCAGGTACAGGGATTGCTATAATTCCAGCAGTTTATCTTTTTCTTTCATTGTAGCATAATCTAGAGGGTCTGTATCAGAGACACAGTGTGTGTGTTTTTTGTTTGTTTGTTTTTTTTTTAAACAGTTCTTATACTTTCTTGTATTTCTCTTGTATTGCTGCTTTTGTGGAGTTGTGGACAAGTAACACTAATCAGTACTATCTTATATTCCTCTCTGGATACTTTCTTTTTGCTTTGAATGTTTGCATTTGTGTGTGGACAGGCCCTGACCAAGGGAACACTACCACTATCTGTGGCTTGTTTTGGTTTTTTTTCAAAAGCAAATCCCAGAGAGGTTGTGTAGGCATTAGATCAATCTGGGTAAGTTCAGTAGGAAACATTTGTGATGTTAACTTGGCCTCTGAATCTCTTGAACATGCTCTTGACACTACTTCTGATATTAATTCACAGGCAGACTTGCTAATGGTGTTTTCTGTTTTGCTTCCCTCTGACACTTACCAATTAGTCAATAAAAGGCATCTCTGAGAGCAAGATAGGTGGTATTCATACAATCCAGATTTAAGAACCTAAGCCAGATACCTAGGCTTTCTGATGGTAATCAAGCCTTTAGAAGGCAAATGAAAGCAACTAAATTAGGAGCCTACTTCTTTCTTCTGACAGTGTCATGAAGCTGTGTGTCTAATTGTAACTTCTGTAGTGTGAATAATCTAAGCTGCAGTGTCATTTATTCTTTTTCAAGGCCCTATGAACATGAAAAGGGGTGATAGAACTGTGGAGACAGGTCTCTGAATTCCAACACTGGGAGCTTCTAAGTGCCCTCCTACATGCAGTTTGTGAAGGGAATTGCTCTTAAGTGCAAGACCCATGAGACTGGTTATGCTGGATGAGAGTTTTGCTAGAAGCTTTCTACACCATGTTTCCCTTTTTGTGGGAACAAGGCAGAGACCTAACTGAAATAGTATGGTTAATGACTAGAGAAGCAAGAACTTTGCTAATTGGTTTACAATGGTTTTAGGCATCTGAACTGTCTGAGGAGTGACCAAGTGATTATAATGAACTCATAATCATTACAAAAGTGTCCAATCACTTTCATGATGTCACTGCATCTACTTTTCCAACTTCCTTGTTGCCATCTATGGCTCAGCTAAACAGGCTTTTGATAGAACACTTAATCTAGGGGAAAAAGTGAGGTGTGAGAGGGTTTGGCTTTTTACATTTGCATGTTGTGGTGCTTAAAGGCATGACCCTTGATGCTGTTGTATGTTTTGGAATGTATCTCTAGCTAACACACACTGGAGGTCAGACTGCTTTAGTGTTGTCAGCTTCCATTAGCCTGTAACTTAAATCACTCCAGGCCAAGTGGAGATATCATAAATAATTTGTGGCAAAATTACAGAGTTTCACAGCTTGTCTGCTACAAGCTGCAGTTATTTATTAACAATGAGATCCAGATTTGTTATTTGGAAGCACAATATGCATTGTGAATATGGACACAACGGCTGTTTATTCTTTGCTGGAGAGGGTTTTGTAAGAAACAAAAGTCTGTAAGGATAACTTCAGTGGAAAAGCCTGTGACATCTTTGGTGCTAGCAATGGACTTGGTGAAATATGCAGATGAAGTGCAAGCTCTGGATGAGCTTGTAGAGGTCTGAATTTGTCAGCAGCCTCATGGCCATGTTTAACTTGGGTCATCAGCTTCAATATTTGTAACCAGCATCGTGACCCAGGAGCTGTTAGTGCTGAAGTGAGTTGCTGTATTTACTAGAAAGCTGTTGAGCAAAATGTGATCATCATCATCCTTGGTGCAGTTCTGCACCCAACACCCTTTCCTCAGTAAAACTGGCAGCAAATGTGCTTTAGAACTTAGCTTAGGAAAGCTCAGGGAATTCAGACTAATGGAATTTGGATGTTCAAGTGTCTGTTTCTCACTTTCCAAAGTATAAGATTTTACTATTAGTCCAAAAAGGCTCTTCCATCTCAAGTCCTTTACTAGTCTGTTCCTCTAGTGGGATGTCTCCTATACCAGCAGGAACAAAACTAATGCTGGCATCTGGAAAATAATGTGCTGGGTCAAAGGCACAGGACTCTTGGGATGGTGAGTGTTGGTAGATGCTATAGGGAACTTGATATCAGATGCAAGCCTGTGTTAGAGGGTACATGTAAAAGGAGAGGAAACAAAGCATTTAGGGAATAGTGTAACACATAATACCCAGCTGGTTGTGACAGCTACAGTATGACTCTTGAGAACACTCAGAGGGTCCTAAATTGACTCAATATATATGAATGAATGTGACCACTTAGCATGACTTGCCATGTGATCTACTCCTTGTTTTCCATGTGTAAACTGACTTTTTTTTTCTCCCCCAAAACAAAGATTTACTATGTGACTGCTTTGGTACAGTGGGGACACAGCAGCTTTTGCCCATTTAATCAGTAGTTAGGCAAGCTTTGTAGACTGCAATGCAGTTGATATTGGGTTTTTTTGAGAGGATGACAACATATTCAGGCATGTGCACAATACTGGTGAAACGGCCAGAAACAGCACCTGTATCTGAGCAAACACTGCAACTGCCAAATAGAAAAGGTGGCTCCAGTCATCTCGTGTCTGTTCCAGTCTTTACATGTTTATGAAAAATACCTAAATATGCCATATGTACATAAGCTGCAGCCACAAATTGAACTGGACTTCAGACTCCTGAACTGCACAGGCAGATGGTAGATGAAAAATCAGTGATTATCCAATCTGTAGGTTGATTTATTTTATGGAGCCTTTAGAGCATTCTGCAAGGCTGGGAGACCTTATGTCAGAGCCATATTGCACATGGGCTTTAACCCACCTGACTGTTGAAGTACTCAGGGTCTTGCTGTCTTTGGACCATCTTCTCTTTTTACTTGGTTAGAAAAGTTTCTTGAGGGAAGGTACTTCTCAAAACTTGTCCCACTGTGTAGCACACCCTCTTTACTTAATTCTTCCTAGTGTCAAGCTAGAGGTACATTTGGACAAGTCCAAATGTTCAGGAACTGTTTTGAGAGATGAGAACATGAGAGGTTAGGGAGACAATAACATGCAATAAAATGGTAATTGTGAAAAAGAAAAACTATATGGTAAAAAGGGGCTAATATTTGAATAGAGAATGAGGCATCTCTCAGCCAAGGAGACAAGAGCCCTCTCTGCCTTTACATCACCCATTTTTCTCCAGCAGAAGTGATGACTGATGTCTTCCACAACAAGCTCTGGGCATCTGAGGTATGGGTGAATTCTTGCCCTGAGCGCAAGCTGTAACCTCGGCACAGCCACAAGTGTGTGCCTCTGCATGTGGCTTGCCCAGCTCTGCTGGTAACTGTGGCATCTATTAAGTGCTGACAAGCCACATGCTTTGGAGATCCTTTGAAAGGCTTGCTCCTGGTGCTCACACTAGGAATATTTGGTTCTGTTGAGCTCTTAGCAGCAAGAATTTATGTTCCCATTCCACTCCCCCCCAGTCTAACTGCTTGTTCAACAGTTAATCTCGATGGTTTCTTGGCATCTTTGCTCAGCATTTGTTCATGTGCCAAATCAACTAATACCTGTTCAGATTTGGCTTTTGACCTTGCTGCTACAAATCCAGCATCTCTGACTAATTGAATGCTGGGTACCAGTTGGGAATGTCAGTGTGTGCTACAGTGAGTCTATGGCAGTCAAGCTGGTATCATTTTGATTGTCATGGTTGGAAAAGTAAGGGGGCATGGCAGCCAGGGAGACTAGGTGGCTGTTTTTCTGTTTTGCTTGGCTGAGATGGAGCAAGATGATGCTGATACAAGCATCAGTTGATTTAAAAACTGAAGTCTGAAGAAATAAACACAAAAAAACCCAGGCTATGTTCCCTGTGTGAGTTTTGAGATGTTTTTGTGAAAAGCTTCAAAGGGAAATAGCATTCTTGTACTTGCTTTTAATTAGCAGTTTCATTAAACTGTCTTTAGAAGTTGATGTAATCAGGTATAGGGTTTGCTCTAAGAGTTAGAGGTGACAGCCTCTGTTGTTTGCTTGCAGGCTCTGTTACCTCGTATTTTACACATCAAGATGTGGAAAACGTTACGGAGATCTCTTGTAAATCACATTAAGCTCTAGCAATGCACTATTGGAGCTCAATGTAAGAGCTACCTATTACTGTTTTATGACCTTAACTGTAAAAACAAAACATCTGGGATGTTGCTGTTACCAGCTTGGGTGACAAGGTAATAGTTGCTCTCAAATTAGTTTACTATTTACAGTGTTTTATAGTAGAAGGTTTCTACAAAAGGAGCTACCTGGAAACATCCAGCTATGACAACTCTAAATGAGGAAACTACAAACCCACTGGCTTTATGGCTTGGTTATAGTAGAGAAGTGGAAATTATTCCACACTTCCATTTGATTCTGTAATGGTTCCTGTTTAGGCTGGGTACATCTACAGGAGACTTATTTCTGAAGGAATTGGAGTATCTGTTTTTTCCTTGGTTTTACATGCAGTGTTACACATGGATGATTAACTTTGACATAGCTTCTAACAGATGTGAGCAGCTGGAATGAGCACAGTGCAAGATTAGTCCTTATTTTTGTCATTTAATGTTGTAAAATCTGTCATGGAAACAAATTTCCTTTCCGCTTCTTTGTTGTCTCAGTGCATGATACTGATCACTTGCTGCATGTTCTCAGCAGTTTTGCCTCCTGAAAGGTTTCTTTTATATCTAAGAATTCTTTTAATGAGAGAAAGGGACTCTGAAGGATAGAGGAAGATCAGTTGTCATTCTCAAACTAGCACAACTGAAAGCATGGCCAGAAGCATTCTTTGATCAAGCTATCTGAAGCTCTCTGGTGATGAGCATGTTAGTCTCACTCATCTGTTCCCAATTCAAGCAGTTTGTAGTCTAGCCCATTATCTAATATAACTCCTTTAATAATCTCATGCTTTATAGAAACTGATTTCTCCCTAAAACTTTGTTATATGTATTGCCAAGCTTTTCTACAGCTTGGCTAGGTGTCTGTCATGTTTTAACTTCTAGTCTTAAAACTAGAGATGATTACAGCAAGAAGGAATCTTAACAGCATGTTGAAATGAATTGCATGCATTTAAGTAATAAAACATTCTCCATAAATACAAATGTACCATATTAAAGCTGGAAACATAACATTTGAAACCTGTTGGAAAAAAGAAACAGCAGTACCTCTGCAATGAGTTTTAGAAGCCAACTCTCAGGGGCAACATGGGGAATGGAGTGTGGGAGCACCTGAGATGCAATTTTCATGTAGCTGCATGCACTGGGAAGGTCAAGACTACTATTTGCTGACTTCTCATGCCCTTATAATGAAGTGTGGGACAAATTGATCCATCCCTGTCACAGGCACACTCGTGAGGGAAAGCTGGGAGTAAGAATGGGAAATGGTTGTCTCCTTTTCTGCTCATCCTAGCTGTGATGTTAGCCACAGCACTTTATGGTGCCTTGTATTAACTGACTAGGAATGTTTTGACTGTCAGCTGTCATCTAGAGTGCAAATTCAGATGAGAAGATGAAGAAATTGTTCTGGATCTGATGTTTCACATAGGAAGAGTGTGTAAAGCTAGTGATGGGTCTATGTGACTTCTCTGAAATCCTGACCCTCTCACGTGGGCACCTTCATGTGATGCTGTTCAAGAGTCCATGAGAATAAATAGGGGAACACATCTGCAGTGTCACTGTCTTCAAGATGCCCCAGCTAATTTGGAGGGGGGTGGGAAGAAATTTAAAAGGGCTGATGATTTCTCCAGATGTATTTTCTGTGCCTGACAGTTCCCCTGTTTTAAGCTCTTTAGTCTATTAAGTAACTAGTGGGAAGCTCTCTGTATAATCACAAGATCTTTACCCTCTCTGAGAACCCACTATATGTTTTACAAATATCTTACTTGCAGTAGGTTAATATTTTGTCCAGAGGATTGAAAAATGGTCAGAATGTACTTGAATAAATGAAGCAAGTAACAGAAATATATTGAACATGCTAAATGATTATTTGACAAATAATTAAACTAAACATGAACCAAGTAAAAAAAAAAAGCCACAAACCTCTAACAAAGGATTCCTTAAACAGTCCATAAGAGATCTCACAACCAGACAAATCAAATTCCCTTGCTCTGTGCAAGCAGATGGGAGAGGCAGCTGGGGAGTTCTGAAATAGCAATTCAAGGAGAAGAATTCTAGGTTTTTAGATATGTTCTAATTAGGTGTTTAGGGAACGTTGGGCTGTGTTCATTCTCTAAGTCACTAGCCCCACTGATGCTATGCTGGTGGGATCTGCTGATTTCTTTAGATATCTGTATTTTTGTATGTGTGGGGTAAGGTAAAATTGATAGTTTTGTGGTATTTGGAAACCTTTTGATTAACTCTGTCCAATTCCAGCTGCACTAAGAATTTAATAGGACCTGTGAGGAGGAAGCTCAAAGCAGCTGAACCTGATCCATAAAAAGTCAGAAGAACTGGGAAACTTACAATATGCTCCTGTTGAAAGACAAAAGTGGAAATCTGTCTGCTGTGTTTACCTCTATCCTAATTGTCTTTTTTTTTTTTCAGAGAGGACAAGTCTGATTTTGCCTCCCCTCCTTCTTTTATGTCTTGCTTAGACCTTGACACCATTATTTCCATCCCACTCTGCTATATGCAGGTCACCTGGTTTTATATTGAAAAAAGGCTCCCCCTTCTTTGGCGTGAAAATGAAATTTCCAATTCTGCTACTATAAAATGCGAGTATCATTCCTACATCTGCATTCAGTGCCAACGTAACTGAAGTGAAAAATCACCATTGGCAAGAAATAAGTTCTTCAGATGCAATTTACTCAGACTATTGAATGGAATTAGAGTAATAGTTTCCTTCTTACTCCCCAAAAGAAGTTTGTATCAGCTATGCAGGGCTTTTGTATTTCTTGCAGAATTGAGGCATGATGAGATAGTTACAAAGCAATTTAAAAATAAGCTACTTTAACATCTTTAAAGACTTCAGCAGTACTACAAAATGAAGTTTTTCAGCTTGAGCAGGGAAACGTACAGCTTCTTCCCCAGCAGGGTCTGACAGACCCATGTCAAACTCTGCTCTGTGGCATTTTCTGACTTAAAGGACTAGTCACTCAAGATCCACACAGTATGAGTTAATTTGGTGTAGAATTTATAGGGACACTGACCAAACTGCAGTGTGGGATCTTCAGTGTGCATGGTATCCTGAGCAGAGTGGTTATACTTGCCCTAGGTGATTACAGAAGAGTTGAGGTTATACTGGACCAAACAAATTGAAATTATTTTAGCTGCCATCCCATAAATCATCAGCTATGGTAAACTAACAATAAATGCAAACAGAATATTTTGTCTTATATCAACTCTGAAACTATTGAAAAGACTGTAGATAATTTGGAGAGGCTTGTTGTGCATTGACTGTTCTTCATTGTCCACGTTCCTCAAGGAGAGACTTAAAAAGCAAGAGTGATTTAGCTATATTTTTTGGGTAATTTTGCTTACAACTTTAAAAGGGGCATGATTTGTATCTTCTAATAGGCTGGATAGTACATTTGTATGTGTATACACCCATTGGCAGGATTAGTCTCTTGAACAGTTGCTTACAGCTGAAGTGGTGGACTGGTTCTTTGTCTGCTGTATCAGATGATTGCAATTGAAATGTTTTGTTTATCTGCTTGTAAAATGTGACAGATTTCCCAAGTCACAAGTTGGGAGCAGCAGTTTGAGGGATGGATGAGCCTGGATGCCATTCTGAAGCTCCAGGAAACTGAAATAGAGCTGGAATAAATGAATGCTGAGTGCTCTAAAGATGACTAAAAGTATAGGGTGGTTGGGCACTAGAGTCGAAATCACACAGCCCGATGCCATGCTTTATTGTAGGCTATGCAAAGAAAAGTTTACTGAGAGATTTATTATGCAAATGAAATGTCATAAGTGTTGCCACTTCAAAGGCCCATGCATGCATTTTCCATATAATGGCCTGAAGATAGAGGCTGTTTTGGATGTTGAGCTTTTATTTGCATTTGAAGGATTAGCAGCCTGTTTATTTTACTACCCTTAGCCTTTAAGTGCACTTAAGCTGTTTTTCTAATAGAGCTGAATCTATTCAGTGCTAACTTCTTGATTGACATAGGGAGGATATCAACAAAATGTACAGGACCTAGCAGCAAACAGCCTGTTTCGCTTGTGACCTTGTAATGGGTAATGGGAACCAGTGGATTTGAATAATAATAAAAAAATAAACCAAAAAAAAACCCCAACTAAAAATTAAATACAGATTGTCACTAGCAGTACAGATTTCCCAGGGGGAAAAAAAATGTACTTAGATGAGGATAAAGATTAGAGCTGACAGAATAACATTTTCCCCCCTGTTAATTTTATCATATCTTAAAAATATTCAGTGCATATAATTTCTTTTCACTTTCATTATCCTTTCAGCTTAGGTGGCAGGTCTAGCTTCCAGAGAAGCTGATGGAAATCTCTGTATTGACTTTAGAGGCCTTTAGATCAGTCTCTAAATGGCAAAGAATGAGCCCCAAGTATTTATGCATATTTATGAACAGAATGAAATTAGTTAATGAAATGTTCATACACGATTCATTCCAGGCTGGCTGTGCATTCATCTAAAAAAGCCCATAAGTGCATTTCTTCTAGTGTTCTGTTAAATGCTGACCAAAAAGTCAATGGGATTTTGCTGGAACGAGGCATTTGGGATTTGGTCAGCATTCACATACGTTAATCTTTAATATTTATTGCTAAGGATTGATGTTTTCATGGTGAACAGGCACTTGAGGTGGGAAAAGTTGCAGCTTGATCCAAAGCATGCTCAGGCTGATGTTGTAACCCCAGACCAGCCCTGACTTTGACCCTCACCAGGAAGTTCAGGATGTCCTGATTGCTTCCAACCTGCCAGCATCTCCTCTGAGACCTAAACACAAAGGAGGCCCTTGACTCTGCCAGCTCAACAGACTGGCTCTTTTACACTATTGCCAAGCTCAGGCAGATGAGGATGAGGTGTGGCAGCTGGCAGGCAAGAGAAATTCTTGCACTCTAGCAGGCCACATCTTCCACATTGAGCAGCTGCTCTCAGGGAATATCAATCGTTGTGCCAAAATACCTTGATGGTGCCCTCTTGACTGTCTTTTTCAGAAGGATAAATTGGATTTGATATGATAAAAAGATAATATGGGCTATGATTTTTTTCTCCTTCATCTGAAGTGGAAACAAATGGGCTTCTTTTCCCTTTCTTGTCCTTCTAGAGTTACTCACTGAACACTTTAACTACTTACATTTGCATCTTTCCACTTTTCTGACTTTGAGGCTCCCTTTCAAATTATCCCTTGGCATCAGGACTTGATTCCACCCTCCCCTCTGGTTTTATAGTGGATGCAGCATAAATGAATGTATCCTTATTTCAGCAGAAGAGAAGGCATCTTCCCACATTACCTAATTGGAGCTGACTGGGATGGAGAAGGTCATTTCTCAGTCTTGCTATTGCCTGAGGTAGATTATGTCCAAATTATCAGTAGCTAGCTGTGGAATTCACTACAGCATTAGCAAATTGCTTCAAAAAAGAGATAAGCAATCGCTCTTGGACACTGTAGCTGAGTTCCCTCTGTGCACATTCCATCATACCTGGACCACATACTGATGCTGTGCTAATTTGGGCCCTGTTTAAAAGCCAGGACAGATGATCTGTGCAATTTTGTTGAGGATTAGACTGCTGTGATAAGGTTAAGAACTAGAGCTCTTTTGGCTTCATAGCAGGCAACTCACCTGAGAGCTGGTGACAATTTTTTCTCTCTTTGATGTGAATTTTTAGTATGAGCTAATTGATTGGTTGTGATTCTTTATCCTTGATGCTTCCCTCTGCCAGTCTTCTATTAAATGCATTCTCACTGAAATTTACATTAATCCTAAATATAGATTTGAGGGAAAAGCCCCTTGGATTCAGCTTGTGAAACAGAACAGTTCTGTTTGAACAGCCATTACCAAAATATGGCCAGAACTGTTCCACTCAGCCTCTCCTGCTGTTCCTTATGTGAACGTTGGTGGTACTATCAGCTTGTGCTTTTTAGAGTAAGGATTGGTAGGGCAGGTATCTTCTCTGATAGCTATAATTTAATGGGTTCCACAAAGATGAAGCAGCTGCTGTTTATGCATCAAATTTGTATTTTTACCAGTCATTAAGTGTGCAATTAAGAGCATGCTTTTGGAAAGGCTGGTGATGTGTGGTTGATCCTGCTCTTGGTAGCCTCTGAACACCTCACAGCAGATGTCTGACTAACAGGAAGGGATATTTTGTATAAATATCAACTGAAGATGATGTAACTGGAACAGATTTGAGAAATAGAAACAGTATCCCTGGCTCTCAAGCATTTTATTGTCCTGTGGTCAGGGAAGGAAGAGCTCAAGAGAAGGTTGACAGGTTTTATAACCTACTATTTTCTTGGGTGCTGTTAGACTGGGCAGATTCTCCCAACACAGAAAGCAAGTTTTTTCTTTGGGCAGGAAGATCTCAAATCCTAAAAGGGGATCCACCTCTTTCTGGAATGTGATAGAGCATCCTGAGGGCTTTTCATCTTGCCAGTTGTTACCACCTGTGCTCTGCTTTGGACAGGTTAGTAGAGGGTATATTCAGCAGATACCAGGAGCAAGAGATCACTTTGGCAGGCTACTGAATCTCTTCTAGAGGCACAGTTATCCTTGGAAGGTTATCCCTGCTGCTACAACAGGCAGAGCAGGACACTGGGGCATGGTCTGTGCAATGATTAATAGGCATGTGAATATCACCATGTGAGTTATTATGTCATCTGCATTATCTTGCCTGAAAATTGTGTTTTGCTGATGTAGAAGGGCAATGTTTTCCTCTTGTAGTTTATAGCCATTATAAACAACTTCTGCCAGCATCTTTGCTATTGTGTCCTGTCTTTCACCTTCTCTTCATCCCCATTTATAATGGGTAATGTGAAACTTTCTGCAAAGCTTTGGTGTGGACTAACTTGCAAAATCCCAGGGCTCTGCAGTGAAAGCAGAGATCTGCTGAGTCATCAATAATGACAGATACAGGAGGTTTACAGACACAGAGTGACTTTTGCTGGCTTTATTTTAATTTTAATTTAGCTGAGTTTTATTTGTTCTGATCACTTATTCAAGGTGCTAATATTTCTTGGGTGTGAAGGGAAACCAGAGCAAGAGCAGCTCTCCAGGTTTAGCATTATTAAAAATAACAAAGCTGAACTTCAGAAAAATGTAGAGGTTTGACCTACCTGTGCCTGTTCTCAGTTTAGAGGAATTGAGAATTTTACAGGTTTATGGTACTCAGTAATTCAAAATGTTAGGCAGTTTGTGCACATAATACTGTGGTGCTTTTGAAAATCAAAACATTCATCCCCAGCTCTTTCTTTTCAGAGTATTAATAGATTGGAAATGTTTAGATGCCTCTTGAAAAAAAGATAACATGTTGGTGTGTTTTCTCTTTGGCTACATTTTCATTGATTCTTATGTTTGTAGTTACCCAGCCTATTTCAAAGCTTGTCAAACAGTTGAGTAGAAAAGAAATAGTTGATGTTATGTGCTGACATGAAATCTGTTTGCACCTGCCTTTGTTCTCATTATCTGCTTTTGTTCAGCAGATATATCTGGAGTTAAGACAGACTTGGAGCTTTCTCACTGTTGCCTCTGCCTCAAGTTTTTGTTTCTGCTCTCCACTTCCAGAAGCAAGGGATGACTTGCACTAATGCTAATGGGAGTTGGAATGTGTGAATTCAATTAGTCCTAATGGGACCTAGTCCTGTGAGTTTCCTGTGCTTCAGTACACTTCTTACACCCCTCTGCATTGTGACTTCCCTTTAGCTAGATTTCCCAATTTCCCTTTTCATGGTGTGCTGCCAGTTTCTCTATTTGTACTCCTTCAGCAATGAAGCACAAATCTCAAGTTTACTCTGACTCAATGAGCAGATACTGACAATAGAAAACCTGCTTTGTTACATTTGATCACTTGAAGCCAGCAATATGTGCCTTGATCACACATAGTAGAGGACACAAACTGCTCTAAACTTTTGGGCAAAGGGCAGGAATAGAGTTGGTTAGTTTTATATTACAGTAAATATCTAGGAGAGCAACTGACTAAAGACTCAACCTAGATTGGGCTCTTTCCCTATAATTCCAGAAAAATTGTGTTTCTTTTCATCAATAGTCAAACTGAATTTTATTTTAAAAGATTTTTTTTGTGTAATATACTTTGTTATACATTCTTGGCATAGGTGCTTCTTTGTCTATTCTTATTTTGGCAAGGCTTTCTATGTTGTCTGAATACCAATGCAAGGCTCATTTTTTCAATTGCCTTTTGCAATGCAAGTAACCACATTCATTCCAAAGAGGTTTTTATACACTGTTGTACAAATCAATCTGTGGGGGACAGACAAATCTTGTTTTATAAAGCTACAAAAAGTGATGACTACTGCTGCTCCAAGTTAAAAGATGTATCACTGAGTACAAAATAGATCTGGAGTGAAAAATACCTTTAATGAAAAGGAGGAACAAAGATCTATTTTCCAAACATTCTGGTTTGGATAGTTTCTTGGCAGTCCTTCCTCCATAAGGTGTGACCCCACCTTTAGGGCTAGAATTGGAGCCACCCTTCAGAGTAAGTAAGCAATTGCCTGTAATGTAAGAGGACTAGTAGTGACAAAAGGCTGCATGAAGGGATGACTCTGGCTCTGCTCTGGCTTCTCCTGAGCTGGGGCGGATGACAATGGGTTTCCTGAGCTCTCTGAAGATCTGGATCTGATTTCTGCTAGTGGCTCTTGCTACTACTGTCCCCAAGAGGCAGGCAGGGACATGTGCAATGGTACAGAATTTTGAAGGGACTGGTTTCTTATTCATCTGGTGACTTTCTTTTTTTTTTTTTCTTTTTTCCCACCTGCCTGGAGCAGGGTTTGCAACTCTTTTCCAGGCTTATTCGAGGTAGGTTGATACTTCCTTCTAGGGATGCTAAGATTCAGATCAATGTACAGTGCTTGGAATCAGCCCTGTATGAAATAGAGGGAAAGATTATGAACATCAAATTTCCACTTTTACTTATGGTCCTGTGGAAATAGTGTTTGCTTGTAAGCTACGTGAGTTGCCTTAGTTTGGAGTGGTGAGAATGGAAGGGTGAAGAACTTGCCAAAATTGATCGACTTGGACTTGTGTTAGATGCCTGTCTGCTATTTTTAGTGATGAACAGTTAAAATGCAATTGGATCTCTCTGGATAGGAAGCTGAGGCTTCTTCACTGAAATGAGAAGAATCTGAACTGCACAGTGGTATTGAAAATGTGGAGACTGTGGACAACAAACTTCTCTTTCAAAGAGAAGACATAGGGGCAGCACCTGGTTGAATGGCATAGTCCTAACCTGGTATTCCACTGGGCTTTACTCCATGGCTTTCTTACTGTAGCTTTGGAGAGTACTAAAATACAAGGAAAATGCAAACCACACAGAAAAGCCAATTGCTCGCTCTCACCAAATGAAAGGACTTAAAAGGTGAGTGAAGAATTGTTACACCATTTTTTCCCAGGTACACACTGTGATGAGCAAAAAGGCCTGATTTTTGTGGCAACAAAAACCAGTCTAGCAATGTTTGTGTACCTCGTAAGAACTCTTCCATAACCTACAGAATGCACAGTCTCTACTCCAGGCTTAACTTGATCCATTTGTTGTGTTTTCCCTGAAGATAATATGCATATAAAACAATTGTAAAGTGACATTAAAGCTTGAGAATAATAAACAGAAATGAATGCAATCATTAAGTCATCCTTTCAATGGAGAATGTTCCTGAGATCATTGACTGGCCACCTGGCATTAAAGGGTTCTCTTACTATGTCTCTATTGTAATAACATAGGAATAATACTCCTAATGACAAATAGTCAAAGCTTGTTATTGACTGTTCCACCAGCATGTAAAATTCCAGCTTTGGGAAGATCATAGGTCCTTTGATAACCAAAATATTGGAGGTCAGGGACTGAGTTTTCTAAATGGCATTCTGAATGCAGTTTGACATATGTTGTATTGCCTGAATTTTTTATAATTTCTGTAGGTGTTCATCCTATACGATCTCAATGCATCATCCATGCCTGATATAGCAATAAACTGAGACAGTACAACATATTTTGTGAAACCATAAATATTTTTATCTGCATGGGAATGGGAACATAGTTATAACTGAGACAGCAATGAATATTTAATTTAGTGAACAGAAGTGATGACATGTTTAAATGGAGTCCTAATCTTCTGTGTTTCTGATGCATGCTTAACCTGAAGGTTTAAATAAACCAAGTGTAAAGATCTTCTCAGAATGGCTAGCAGTGGGAAGTATAACTTCTCATAAGATTCAGTAAAGAGCACTTGATTGTCAATTGCATAGCTCAGGTCAAGGTACTTTCAATGTGAGTTTTCATGGGAAATAATTTTCTCATGAAAATGTTTGAGATTTTAAAGGTTTTTCTTTGGCATACTGTTATGACCTCAAGTTCCTCTAAAGCTTTTTGGATTTGTTTCTTAAATAATCAATACGGGCACTCTTGAATAGCCACTAGGAAAAGAAAACTAGCAGAGCTTTAACTGATCTGTTCTAATCATCGATTTGTTTGTTGCCTGGGAGCTTGTCTATCTGCACCTACCCAAGATGTACAGCTAAGGAATGTTTTTCTGACAAAACCTTAATCAAAGCAGCATATTCCCACAGAAAGGTTGGGTTTAACAGATGTAAATCATTCAAAAGGAAACAAAAACTTTCCAGCAATTCTAATTGCATGTTCTATGATAGATGCGAATGGTTGCTCAGATGTGTGTGCCATAGATGGAGCATACCCTCGACCTTGCCTGTGGCTTCACTTGAAATATGTGCTCCAAAACATTTCTGCTCTGACTTTAGATGCCATAGAAAAATGCTAATATTGCTTAGCTCACTGGGGAATCAGAGCCAACTTGAGCTGAACTTAGACCATCGTTTTTCAAGTTGAGCCAATCATTAAGTGTCAGTAGAAACTCTTACATACTTTTATTTCAGAAACCGAGCTTATCTCCTGTAGAAAAAATTAAATGCTAGAAATAGATGCTTAATGCTTCTAGCCCAGTTATGTGTTTTAACCCTTAAACTGTCAAGTTCCCTTCAGATTTCAGTGTTTTACTGAATGTGAATACATGCAAATATTATACTGGCAAATGAAAGAATGAAGCATTAAAATGTCTCATGGGAATGGATTAAAATGTAACAGAAAATGTATTCCTGTACTCAGCGTCCAGTTAATATCAGTGTGATGGCATTAGCACATAATACCTGCTATTAATTCAATTTCAATTTTATCCTGCCGCTCTTCCTTGAAGAGAGGAAGAGTCACTGCCTGTAGTGAAAATCAAGTAGAGAATCTGTTTGATGTTAACAAAAGACAGAAGGTGAATTATTCAGTTTCAGATAGAGACAATAGCTCCAGGATTCATTCAACCATTACAAAATCTGGGTCCTGATTCAAAGGACATTGAAATCAGTATTGTGTTAAACTGTTTTTGTAGCAGCTTTCATGTTAGTCATGTTCTAGGCAAGGACTTTTATCATATGACTGCTTAATCTGGTTCTCTGCCATAGCTCTTTGTGGGAGAGAAATTTGTAGCTCGCCCTTTTTTTCTGTGAACCTAACTGCAATAAAGTGTCCAGAAGAGTGAGGAGAGGGTCATTAAAATTTCAAGAGTCCCTTTTCATACATATTATTTTGAAGTTACAGGGTTTATTTTTGTCATATATTCAATCTACCTTAAAATACCATGAATAAAAATGTAACGTTGCATCAGTGGTGAACAATCTTAAAGTGGAAGTATTTTCCTGTGTCTCCTGATTTATACTTTTTGAAACTTTGATTAATATGGTTTTGTAACATCTAAGCAAATCTCTGCATTTTATAGAAGGCAAAAGTGGCTGTGGAAACCTAAGCAATTAGTTTTCCTTTGTAGGAGTTACTTTAGTTGCCCTTCAGACCTGATGTATCAAAAGGCACAATGTCCCTCGAAAATCTTAGAAGGATCTCCTTGCTTTGCAGTGAGGAAATCCTGACAGTGAATCGTGTATGTGATTTGAATGAATTAGGGTGATAGTGTCCTGCACATGGCTCATGAAAGAGTGACCTTCGTCTGTTCCTTTCCATGGTTCCATGGAGGGTTGATAATCTTCCCACTTCCTTTGATCTCCTGAATGAATACTTGTGGGAATAGAACAGCTGATTGCTGCCCTCTGATAGAATCTCTTCTGTGTGCCAGCACTTGCAAAGGCTTTTTTTGTCATATCTCTTGTAAGAAGATAGTTATGAACATTTCAGAACATGAGTGAGAGGTAGTATAAGGGGAGAAAAAGGAATATTAGACTGACTCCAGTTTATAATTAAAATCCTAGAGAGCAATAGCTGTGAAGTGAGTAAAGAAATGTACAATAAAAGCAAGCAAACAAAAAACCCTCCACTTGATCCTAGAAAGCACAAAGGCAGGCTGCTTGGTTTGCAAGTCTTTCTATTTCAAGTCACCTTATCATTGCACCAGCTTTCAGTTTAAGATGACAAACAAAAAGACCAAAGGGAATCTTTTTACCATTCTGAGGGAGAGACAAACCTTCCATGCAGATGCTTGGCACGTTTCAGCTCTGTCCCATACTGAGAAGTTCTCCAGTTTTATACCTTGCTGCTATTGCTGCTATTTTATGATACTTCCAAGGGATTAACTTGACAGGGTGAAAAACAGCAAGATGTATATTTGAATAGAGATTAAAAATACAACACAGAGCATTCTATTCTCCTGTCAACAATTTCAAGGTGAAAAGCCAAACAACATAAGTAATAAAAAACGGTTTGCAGAGGTTAGCATAATGTAAGGGGGGGGGGGAATGAGAAGTGTGAAACTCTGTTTTCAGATCATGCTTTTCAGATGTGTTTTCTGTATTATGAAGTGAAGCTTTATGCCTCCTATTATTAATCTCCAACAACAAAAACAATTAAGATAGATATTTTCAGTAGAAGTGTAAAATTTAAGAGCTATAAATTCATGCTTTAATGCAGACATTAAAAATTAGTTCAATAATAAGAATACACCAGTAACAATGTGGGATTATTGAAAGCTAATATTGCAATATTTTTTCATCTCAACAGCAGTTAACATTGCTCTTCTGGCTAAGTGGATTGCACTTGTAACTTCAAATTGTGCAATTTCATATTGCTAATTGTGGTGATTTGAATTGCACTTCGAGACCTTGTCTGCAACTGTCTATAGCACTCCTTACAAAAAACTCTTAAAAGGAAAGCTAAAGAATTACCAGTGAAATGTGATGCACTTTATTACAAATCTGTACTAAGACGATTCTTTGTTAAAAAAATAAATAAATTATGGGCTTGTCAGGTGCATTAAAACTAAAACTTGTTTGCTAAGGTTAAACAAGAAAAACCCATGTTGCTACTCATATTAGAGCTGTGAAACCAAGAATTCATCACACAGTTAAGTAGATCACTTGCTATGCTGAAATTAATTTAAAGCTACACTGTTCTGTGAGTATTTTGAAACCATAAAACAGAATGAGTATTTCCATACAGCATTTTATGATAAACTTGAACAGAAGGCTGAGGGTGATGTTGCAGAAATTACTGGTCTGTCTTTCCCTGCAACTGGGTAAGACTGTAATTAAGCTCCTAAATGTTTTTGTTGTAGCAGAATGAAGTTAATAAACACAAGATGTGGGCTAATGCAGAATGACCTCTTAAATGGCATCCTTTAATATATTGTTTCTTAATTTCTTGTAGACTATTACAGCTCTTCTATTCAAACACGGGGCAATACAGTATTACATTAGCTACTTAAGACTTTTACAGCACAAGCAGTCAGAACTCTTTTATCTATTTTCCCCTGTCTCTCAGACAGCTGAAGCCATCTTTTAGAGCTCTGAGTGATTTCAGAGCTGATTAATTCATGTTTGCAACTCACCTCAAGATTATCAAAGAGAAAGTGCCACGGAAGAAACAATTTTATTTTTTTATGCCAGAGTGTTGGCACAGCTTCTAAGATATCAGTGTGATGGAGCTTTGGTGCTGTGTTTTAAGCATAACACTTCAGTTGTCATTCTGCCTGCATACTGCTGGTACCTGCCTGCTGCTCTCATGCAGTTAGTTCTTCCCCTTGCAAATGAGATGCACATCTCTGCTCCCTTACACAACACTGACAGCACCAGCACCTAAAAACAATGCTCATTCCTTTTTTCTTCGTTCCTGCTGTGAACAACAAACTCAATCCACGTTTTTAATGTAGTTATGACCTACTGGGTTTTCAGAGTAGAATAAACTGGTGCAGTTGGGGACATCTGTGGTGTGTCTATAGATTTGAATGGTAATTTCTCTTTTGAAAATGTTGCCTGAAATAGTTTGTCTACACATCAATACCTCAGTGTCTTTCTAAAGACTGCCCTGATGGTCTAGCCACTGTATAGCTTGGAAAGCTGGGGAGCAACTCACTTAAGCTGTGATCCCATTTCCAGTCAGGCATATCTAGTTTGAAATTCTAGTCTGTAGATCTCGTTAAGATTACAGATTAAGGGCTTGCACCTAAGCACAGGGGAGTTCAAGGGAGCGTTTCTATTGAGCTTGACAGGCGTAAAATCAGCCCCGTTCAGAACATGACAAATCACACTTGTAAATCTTTGTAGATCAGTATCAATCATTCCTTATCTCTTCTGAATGTCTACTCATTATTTCCATTGTCAAAATGTGAAGTTTTTCAATTTCAACCCTCTCCTCTTGGGTTGTGTCTTGATAAAACATGTAAATTCATTAAATCCGTGTCATCTTCCTGTTACAGACAGTGGGAAATAAAGGCAGGGAATTGAATGGTGTGCTACACAGTATGTAGTGTCAGGATGAAAGATCTCTGTAAACTCTTATTTTTTTTGAACACTACTTTTGTTTGCAAGTATAGTAAAATCTCAGTATGATAGATCTCAATGCTTTACACTTGTGGGATAAAAGATGTTTGTATTTTGAAGAATGATTGATTTATCTTAAAAGACCAAAAGCTGTAGATGATCTGAAAGTGCCACTAATATATTTGAAGGCCATTATTGTACTTATAGCAAAAAATAATTTTATTGCTCTCTAGTGACATTTTACCTGTTGGAAGTAGTCAAGTGAAAGCATACAAGTGTATCAGGGAGACTTAGAGCAGGTTCTGCTTTTCTAGGTGGAAGTGAATGCAAGAAACTGCTAATTGTTAATATATTAGCTAAGAAGTAAATGCTGTCATGATGGGCTAAGTCCACACATCTCCAACTTCTTGGAATGCAGAGTCTAAAGTGTTCTTCCCATGTTTGTGATTACTCAGAGTGTTAAGCCAAAATTCTCATCTAGAATTAACAGCCACTTCTCAATTTTTATGGGCTCATATCCTCTTTTATCACCCCTCATCACATCTTTTGAAATCAGACCTGCTGTTTCATCACTAAATCACTTTCTACTTCCTCCCTGACTCTTGAAAGATGAACAGATCTAGCCTAGCAGCAACACATCAGCAGACACCTGGCCTCTGGGAAGTATCTGCCTGGCCCTCCTCACTTTCTGAATGCTTCCTATCCAACTTGGGCTATTTTGGTAACCTTCCAGGTTTTGATTTTTTTTGTTTTTGTTTAACAAATTATGAAGTAGAAATATTTGATAGAGTTAATTACCTGCTAATGTCTGGCTTATGTGGCAAACTTGTTTTAGTCCTTGATAATTGTGTTCTACTTGTGGTACTATTCAGTCAACCTGTACGAGCAAGGGAAGTGTTGAAGTCCTCAGTCAAAAATCACAAATGCATATCTGTTATCTGGAGCCTGATGGAACTCCTCTGATCTACAGCTTCTTAATACTGGTGACCACCTTAACATTTGGATTCAGTCCTATAGAAATAGCAACAGAAGATAGCAGAGACCTTGTCAGTTTTGGATGGTTTGCTGTTTATTTGGGATTCTTTTTTTAACTTTTCATAGCTACCCCATTTCTAAGCTTCTGTCTAAATGGTTAGAAGTTAATATATATGAGCAAAATGTCTTCCCATAGATGAAACACCAACAGTCCTGAACTGTAGCTAAGTTACTGCTTGTAATTAGTGATGCATTAGAGGGATAAGCAGCTGTCTATGGAATGTGTGCAGCCTGGCAGGCCCCGGGGTGGCTTCCAATCCTTAGGCATATTTGTCCTGAGGAACACTGCCAGGGATTTCAGTGTGGCTCTCCTCACCCCACTGCTGTGCCACAGACACCCGCTTATCAAACAGCTCTGCTTAGCCTGAGTGTCACTATGTGCTCCTGCTTCTGTTGGCTGACGTCTGTAGGTTGCCAGTTCTGGTGTTGCTGTGGAGCCAGCACTTCACTTAATGTCAAATAGACCAGGTTAGGATGTGTAGAAATTCCCAAACCTGTCCTCTTGGAGTTTTTCTTAGTTGGCTACAATAATTTCTACAGATCTATTGTAGTCAGCTGAGCCCTATAGGTTAAACTCTTTATGCTTTGTCATATCTTTCACAAGGCAGGTATGGAATTGTGCTTTCCTTTAGCTGCTTGTTAATAGCCATTGCTACCTCTGGCTTAAGCTTAATTCATGTCAAATATGTGACCCTACTTAACCTCAAGCTCTTTTCCTAGTATATGTTGGGCTCCCAGCTGGTGTGCAGGATAGAGCTGGCCTGCTGCAGCCATGTTTATTTACAACAGCTGTCCATTCTGTCTCAATTTCTAAATAATGCAGAAAACAGTTGAATCAGGAAGGAAAAAAGGCAACTTTCTCAAGCATCCCTCTTGGGGAGCTAGGCTTTGAAGTAAATTTTTCAGAATCTAAAACACTTGAAAAAATGTGGAAGGCTCTTGGTATTAAGAATGGATGTGAGGATGGAGTAGAGGCTTGGAGGTTTAGTTTGAGGGGGTGGGAAGGGAGCTACTTGAACTTCTGTTGTTCAACACATGAAAAATATGTCTAGCACATAGCATCTACCTCTTCAGAAATTCAAAACTAATTACATCTTAATTTGCATATCAAAGCAAATTACAACCTAATGAAACATTTGCCTGCCAAACATTTCTTTATCTTAATGAACAGAATAAGAATACCTATTACATCCCGATTAAAATGTCTTTGTACTTGTCCAACAGGTTACACTCTGTATATAGAAAAATATCGTTTTGGTGTCTTACAGGCAAGATGAACAAAACAGATTCTAATTTACACCGTAACTTCGTATTGTTTGTAGCCATACAGTAACTCAGTGGGGTGGAAATGTTTTGGATTTACATTGGAAGCAGAAGAAATGGTTCAGTTCTGAACAGATAATTATGCTATTTGGAATCCTATATAATATGGTAGTGTCTACAGTCTGAGAACCATGGAAGTTGAAATTCATATGTTGCTGTATGAATATATCATGATGTTCTTTTCCAGAAAAAATAAGCTTGTGAAATTCTTCTCGGTGAAACTTGAGATAATTCAGACATAAAACAAGCTAATAAGCTTTCAGCCTTTGGGGAAAAATTTATTTAACCTATATTACAATTAATTTATGTAACTGACAAAGGTTACTGTAACTTTGCCTATAAATAAGGTGTCATAAATCTGCTTTACTATAAGTATGTATATTGGGAGAAATAGGTTTTATTTACTTCATTAAGTCTACTTACTAGAGCTGGTTTCGGTTATTCTCACTACTCTTTAGTAATTAACCAAAAGCTAAAATAAATTTACTGAACAGGACTGTTCATAATACAAACTCTAAATCATTTTCTCACAATGTAATTGTACCTGAATGGAAGCAACTGTAACATGAGCCATAAAAGGAGATAAAGCAGCAACATAATGTACAATTTCCTCCTGCATAATGGTAATTCTGCATAACACATGCTTCAGGAAGAAAAGTAATTTAAACTGTATTACAACAAATGTCATATTTTAAAATGGAAACGATCCATCATATGTTGAAAGAGTGTTGATGAACTGCAATAAGTCTAAGGAATGTACTTAAAAATTCTTTTAGGAGTCCATTAAAAATATATTGCTTGACTTAATTTGAGGACATTGTAATAAATTGTAAGTGACAGTTACATGCATGTTCCCTCCCCACCATGTGTAAAGCTAATAATTGTGAATTTAGTGAACAGCAATTGTATGGAATACTCAAAAGTGGCTCCTGTACAGGATAAAACCTTCTGTTTAGAAAATTATTAGTGCATTTATGAATTGTGTTGGTAGAAATGCCCAATACTTAATTTAGAGATATAATCCTATGGGTGTCAGGTTTATAGCAGCACAGAAAGTTCTAGCAATGAAAGCCAAAGTGTGGGAAGTGATAGTAGGAAACTTATATGTACCTAGGATATGTAGTGGTTCTCTAAATTAAGAAATTGGAAAGTACACTTAATTTTATTTCATAGATAATTAAAAAAAATACATGTGTGTGTAATTTTTGCCTAAAATATGAAGACCTCCTGAAGGGTAGAAATAATCTTTCTTTTGGTAGTGCTTTTTAATATAAAATGGTGTGATCAGCAGAAGGGTGATTGGCATCCTGCTTATGTAAAAGTAGAATTTGTGTTCTTGAAAGCTGAAAGGTGATAGAAGATGGTTTTGTCTATGGGGTTTTTACTCTAAGGTAAAAACTTCCTACAAGGTCTTTACTAAGCTTCCCAAAACTGCTTCTGATATAAGTGTTGTTACTCAGAAGAGCTGGAGAGTGCAGCTATAACCTTTAGAAATATGTACCCAGCCTGAACTCCGATGAACTGGAACTTGCTGTATGCCTTTCTGGGTCTTATTTGTTCAGATGCTTCCTGGTAACATTAACAAAATGCATCAGTGTACCATGACTCAGTAGGAAAAAACCTGCATTTAAAACAAAAGTAAACAAAACTTGAGAAATGCAAGAGAGAAGAAACCACAGTTTGGGGAAGATGATTTAAAATGTATAGAATATTGCTTGATTATTTTTTTTTTTCCCTGTGGGAAGCCTTGCATAAGCAACACTTGGATTCAAGTGGAAGACTGTCTTTGGCTGAGTATCTCATTTTTGGGCAGATGAGTGCCAGAGGCTGAAACTTTGTTCAACTGTCTGTGTAATGCATAAGGAGCTAAGAGAATTATGTCTCGCATGAAAATTAGCCTATATGACTCTATAAAATGCTTATTTAAAAAATCATATACTGCATAATATCTTTATACTGGCTTAAATGGCTGAGTGTCTATTAATTGCTTATGGAGAGTAGAAAAGAAGTGGAAAGTGTAGTTTACCCACTGACTTTGAGAAAATCAAACTTTCATCCCTCTTCCCTAAATGTGTTGACAATTGCTAGGTGTGACTTAGCAATTACAGCCCTGATGTATCTGACCTCACTAGCTTATCAATTAACATCTATTACCTGT
Organism: Ceyx melanurus; assembly: GCA_024611195.1. Taxonomy (NCBI): domain Eukaryota; kingdom Metazoa; phylum Chordata; class Aves; order Coraciiformes; family Alcedinidae; genus Ceyx; species Ceyx melanurus. The sequence goes on along the minus strand of JANHGL010020652.1, from coordinate 105,950 downwards.
CTCCAGCTTTCCTGGAAAGCATGTGCAGAAGGGAGTGCAGGTTTGCTGCTATAATTGTGGTGGTCAGCAGCACGGATGGAACGAGAGTCCTCTAGGAGATGTAACTGAGAGGTAGGGCTAGCTGTGTGAACACAGTCTCTGGCCTTTGCCACAGACTCTGTGGATTCAGTTCAACTGAATCCTGACATGCTGCATTTTCCCAGGTGATCCTGAGTGCTTTAGTGTTACTGGCACAGCCTCCAAGTGCTGTGCTTGACTCTTCATATCTGTCTCTTGAGTTGCAAACTACTTTTCTGAAGTGGGAAGTCCAGCTCTGCTTGATTATTCTTCAGCATAACTGAGTCTGAACCAAATAATTTTAGCAAACTAGAGGAGCTTCATTTCTGTGCTAAAGCTGGGTGCTTTGTCATTGCTTTGACCTCTAGTATTCGTTTTACTTGGAGACCAGTGGATGAAATTTCATAGAGCTACAAAGGAATCAACATTTATTTTCATTATCAATGAATATTTCAGCATCCAGGGTGGTTGGAAGTGATACTGTGACGAGTTGCTTTGAAGTTTCAGCCACGTGACATGACTGTTTTCCAATACTTAACTCTGCTTGCATAAGGATGGGAGAAGCTTTTTTCAGTACCAAATTCAGGATACATCTACTGTTTCAAGTGTCAGCAGAAATGGCCTCAAGTACTCTGACTGATTAGGAAGGACTGAAAGCCAGTGCAAAGTGCTTTGTTTATCAAATGAGTCTTTTCTGCTCATATTTGCATGCACATAACTGTAAAATGTCATAATTCAAGTGGCAATTAAGACAACATGTGCAAATTGGGTGATTCTGCATGCAGCTGGCCAGTTGTGCATGCACAATTACCCAAATTACCAATGCAATCACAGTTATTCCATGCACAATAAGGCATATAAATGTGCTCTAGCAGTGTAAAAATTGTCTCTATCATCACAGGATGATTTCTGGATAAAGCTGTAATAAACCTGAGGTTGTGGATCTTTTGTCATGGTCAGGAAGTTACTTGGTAGTGAGGGTGTGATTTGAAAATTATAAGTTACTGGTTTGTCCTGTAGCTTTTTGAACAGGCTGAGATATGGTCATAGATCAGAACTTTCCTTTTACAGGGTAGTGTATTTTATCTGTTATGGTCACATAGAGCAATCCATTTAATTTAAATATTCATGGTGAAGGTGGGTTATGTATTAAACAAGTGAGTTATCTACTGAATTAATCTTTATCCTGTTCCCTACTGGTTCTGAAGAGTTATGCATGTCAGTTTTTTTTTTTGTCTTCTGTTATTGATCTGAGAGAGGTCATATTCTTGTGTGTATTGTTGAATTGATACCTCAAAATATCTGCATAGTTACATCAAGCTTGAGATGAGAACTGAAGTTGTACAAGGCTCTGGAACAGGGTTTTTATAACAGCCACAATAGTTAAAAAAAACCCAAACAAACACAAAAAATGCATAATTTTGATGCATTTTTAATATTTCAGAGATGACAATATGGTAGTCAAAATAGTTACAGCAGAAGTCAACTAGCATTTCTATTTTTTTCCATATCGGAACCATCTCTTTCTCTTCTATCAAGTCTTGATTTGCCGATTGAACTGTTTCACATGGATAAGCAAAACATTAAATAATGAGTTTTAAAATTATCCTGTCTAAGCAGGCTGATCTTGAGCTGGAAAAAAAGCAAAAAAGCTTATTGCTGCAGAATGGCTGCAGGCACGCTGTTGATTAGTTCAGTAAGGAGATGGGAGTAGGTGCATTGCAAGGGATTAACCATGAGATGATAACTTCAGTGTGGGTCTAGGGATGGGTGACATGATACCTTAATGCCCTAAGACTCTTAGCAGCAGCAGTGGTGGTGAGGGGATAAACTAATGGATGTTTACTCTTTTGGGCAAGTTTTCTCAGAATAAGTGTATCTCTGCTGGCAAAGCACAACTCACAGATGCACAACTTGAGAAATTGTCAGCTTGAGCATCTTGGCTAAAATTAATTAGCTGAAATAATCATTTCTATGTGCACTACTGTAGTCCCTTCTGACTATCTGGAGAGGATCACATCACTAATGAAGAGAGTGCCTTTCAGTCTCTAGTCAGTAGTGTTTGCTTTCCGGAGCTGGTCTGGAGTGCTAAACTTAATCTCAGATCAGGGACAGAGGCAAAATGTCCCTCAAGGATGCAGCACCCAC
>JANHGL010020652.1:42651-103294 GCA_024611195.1 Ceyx melanurus | reverse complement strand
GGATAAACTAATGGATGTTTACTCTTTTGGGCAAGTTTTCTCAGAATAAGTGTATCTCTGCTGGCAAAGCACAACTCGCAGATGCACAACTTGAGAAATTGTCAGCTTGAGCATCTTGGCTAAAATTAATTAGCTGAAATAATCATTGCAATGTGCACTACTGTAGTCCCTTCTGACTATCTGGAGAGGATCACATCGCTAATGAAGAGAGAGTGCCTTGCAGTCTCTAGTCAGTAGTGTTTGCTTTCTGGAGCTGGTCTGGAGTGCTAAACTTAATCTCAGATCAGGGACAGAGGCAAAATGTCCCTCAAGGATGCAGCACCCACTTTGGACACATATATAGGTCATCCTAACAATCAGGGAAAGGAAATCCAAGCTAACTAAAAACTTATTTTTTCCTGCAGTTGTTATAATTGATTTGCATTTAGAGAAATTTTCCTTCAGCTCTCCCTCAGATGTCAGTTTTAATTCTTGCGTGCCTGGACAAAGTCTAACACAGAGTTGCTACTTCAAAGCATTTATAATCCAAATAGTCCTGACTGACTCGACTAGTAGATTTATGTTTAAATTGAAGGAATAAAAAAAAATTTCTGTGTGGGAGACTGAGGAATGAGAAGATGGGATATCATGGCCTTAGGCTATGTAAGTAACTATAGAAATACTGGTCATCAACCCTTCCTCCCTTAAAATTTCTTTCTCTAGCATTGCACATCATCCCTCTTTACTAAGCAGTCAACTCTTGGTTGCCCAAAGACTCCTTTGTATATTACTCTGACATTAAGTACTTCAGACAAAGCCAGAGTCATTAGCATGGAAAAAAAAAGTGGAATAAACATCAATTTTAAAAAAATCTAATATATGAAGAAATGAACTTATTCATCAGGAGGGTGATTTAAACCCATCAACCTAATGTGCAGAAGGACACTTTTTATCCCAACCACAGTTACTTTAGCAAGATTTTGAGGGCTCAGTGGAGTTAAATTGATTGCCTCTAAATGTTATCTGCTGTTCATAAAAGGGAAATTGCTCTTTCTCCTTTTTGGCACCAGACTTTTGCCTTGTTTCTCCTAAAATATGATTCCTTAATAGATGCCATTTTTAAGGAGCTGGGTTAACTATGAAGGCTAAAAATGTATATCTTTGGTAAATGTGATTATAATGTTCTTTAATAGACTCCAAATGATACTTTTTTGCAATGGCCCCAAACTGATTCTGGCTCTGGACTTTTGGGCTGCAGCTCTTGCTCCTGACTCCTGCAGTGATGCCATAACTGGATTTGTAACCCTCTAGTAACTCTGTCCCTGGAGGTCACAGGACAGCCCTGTAAGGAATATTTGATCTCTGAAACTGCTTAGGAAATGTTAGAAGAAAAAGGTTTTGAGGGTGATTTTAAATTCCCATCATGGAATCACTGATGCAGCATCAGCTGTGAGTCTCAGATCTGCTCTGGTGAGATGTTTTCCCTGTCTTTGAGAGTAGGTGGCTCTGCAGCAGAAGCTCTTTGCTGGGCGATACCTGCTACTTGTCAGGGGCTCTGTTATTGAATGGGCTAAAACTGTAGTGTGCAAATGGAATGAGATGATCCTTTCCCAAGGTGGCTTTTAGTAACTCTAAGGAATACACAGATAAAAAATAGGAATTAAAGACCATATAGGCTTATGGGGGTTGCTTTCTGGTGTATGAAATAGCATGTTGAACAAGCATGGGTGAGAACCTGATGCTTTGAATTAATTAGAGGCTAACAGCTATTTCCTTGGGCAAGTGCAGAAAAATATTCTGTCAAAAAATAAATTATGATAGGGAAACTATTATGTTTCTGTAGGTTTAAGTAACTGTCACGAACACAATTTCAAAGACTGCTTCAGAGATAAATCCAATAAGCCATCTGAAATTGTGTGCTATTGCAAAAACAAAAATCCCAGTGTTATAGCTGCTTTAATTGCCTCTCAATGTGTGGTGTTACCAAAAGTAGAAACAACAATTAAAAAAACCTGTTACATTCTTGTTAGTGTCTTTTTAATTAACGTTAGAATGTTCCCTTGAATTATTTGTTTCTTCTCTTCAGACAAATGTAACTGGCTATTGATAAAATCTTGTTAGTGACCTATGACTTCCCAATGAAGGTGTATGTTTTGGTTTGGCTTTTTTCTACCTGATTTGGATGGTTTCTGAAGCGACCTCAGATTCACTTAATTTCAAATGTATCTTGCAGTCTAAGAAATGGCAGTCTTGCTGCTAGAAGAATTGGAAATACTTTGGTAGAAATGCCTATATAATATAAATTTATATTAATGTCATGCAAACGAGATGACAGAAACAAAGACAGAAAGGTGGTTTCTTTTTACCTGTGCCATAGAGTCATGAAGTGTGATGTGAAGGAATGATTTAAACTGCACCAGCTCTGAAAATAACTCTGGCAATGCCTGAGCTGTCACTGGTGTTTGAACACAGACAGAGTTAATGCCCACCCTGGATCCCTGAAGAAGTTGCAGGTGCAATATAGCCGTGTCCAGCTTTTATCAGCAGCATATTTAAATTGCTGTTCTTTGTTTACTTTTTTTCCCTGTTACAAAATGACTTCAGCCTTCTGAACTTGTATAGGCTCATAAAGATCACGTGTGGAAGGGGGATCAGCTTTTGGTTGTGATCCTGTCATTCTGCTGTCTCTTGTCTCTCAGGACTTTAAGCTCCCAAGGGCAAGGAGCATTTCTCCTTGGATGTTTGCTCTGCTTCAAACAAAGGAGCATTTATGGCCATGGGGGGCACAGAAGCGTTGCTGTCGAGCTGGTAATTGAGCAAATGACTGCACTGCAGGAGCAAATTCTGCAGCTAATGTCACCTCTGCACCCACTCTTTAGTTGCTTGGGAGAAGTCTGGGGGCAGAATTTTCCCCTTCATGATGATCTGTATGAAGAGAAGTAGAGGCTGCATTTCTGCTTGGTGTTAGTGTGGCCTTGAAGGTTTTTCTTGACTAACTACAAGCATTAATTTTTTTGTGTGTTTAATTAACCAGAGTGATACCAAAGGGCTTATGCTATTTTTTATTCCTGATTTAGCTTCAAAGGTATTCCAGTAACCATTTTTTAATATCTCATAATTTGATTAAGAATGTAATTAGACTTTTATATAGCTGAATCTCATTTCTACTGCTGATAATTATTGAGATGTAATGTGTGTATATTTCATACTAAATATCAGGATCCTTTTGCACTTCTGTATGTTTGTATTGCTTTGATTTCTTTCATCACTTTGCAGTACAGCTGCTAATATGATTTTTTTTTCCAAGTTAATCTCTAGTGAACATTCAGACTTGCACACATGGCATGTGCCCATCCTATCCAGTTGGTTGGGAGTTTACTTCTTCCTTCTAGAAACAGATTAAGTTTCATTAACAGTAAATTGGCACCTTCAGTCTTATCAATACTTAGAGCCGTAGATTGAGCTATTTAGTGTGAGTTCAGAATCTAAAGAAAGGATTTTTTTCCTAGAATTCCTTCAGAATGCTAGTTTCCAAAAGAAGCCTCTAAAATGGGAGACAGAAAAAACCCCTTATTTTTTCACTGAGGACTTGTTTGGTAGAAGATGGTCTTTTTCTGAAAAGAAATTAAGGCTCTTGAGCTTTTAAAATAATTATTTAATTACCCCATGGTGTGTCTTAATCTTTCCCTGAGACCCCATCATGCAAAATGTGATGCTGAGGAGTAAGAACACCTCCTTAGAGGGTTTTCCAAGTTAACTGTTCATAGTTAACTCTGCTGGGAGTTTTCTCATTGGGTCCTTTCAGAGTCTGATAAGGATCTCAGCTGATTTTTGTTGCTGTGGTATGGATACAGGTATTTAGCAGTTGGGATCCATAGTTAATATATTAGAAGTCACTTAGTTTCCCCAAAAGCACTTACTATGTCATCCCCAAAATGTTGTTTTTCCAATAAACCCAAAAAACCTCTCCTCAACTAAAACTTCCTTCTGTTCCCCAAAGCTAGATGTATGCTCCAAGCTCCCTGTGGCAGCAAATCTCTCATGTCTTTGTTAGATATTTTAAGAAAAGCATAAGTAACTCTGAATCCCTATGGAAGATGGAGCACTTAACCAAAGTAATGGGTGTCTGGATGAAAACAGTCTCCTCCTTTGAAACCAGGCTGTGTAATGAGGAATGGATTCCACTATTAATGTTGAATGTTGGCTTCATTGTCTCCTATTGCAACTTCAGCATTATTTAAATTTGGTGGGGAAAGGTTTTCATTTACTGTTTGAGTGCCAAAGCACAAATCAAGTGGTTAGACAAGTCTGGAGAAAAGCAAATCTAATTCCAGAGACAAATAGGGATGCTGTGGGTGCTGAGCTGTGCTGTGTAGGCACTTTGTTATGATGTCTTCTGACATCACTTCTGTGCTGTGACTTACATGCCAGGCTGTACTCTAAGGCAGAAAAAACAATTTGTTCACATGAAAGTAGCCTGGCTCTGTCCTTCAGCAATGCCCACAGCAAAATGTTCATTTTTGGATTAGGTGAAATGATGCCCAGCTACAGAATTAGCTGAAACTTTTAAAATCAACTGTTGCAATGCAAGAGAAATGTGCCCTGTTACTTTTGCCCTGGAGAAGTAGAAAGATTAGAAGGAATAATGCTGTTACTTTTAACATTTTTCTTTTGCCCATTATATATTTACATCTCTTATGTAGGATGCTTGTGATGGGGGGAAGGTTATAGCTAATGGGCAGCTGAATATAAATATTATCCTGTTACCCTGGCATTGAGCTTCTTGCAGTGCTTCAGACTTCAGTTTTGCCTTCTGCCTGTTGCACTTTGTCTCCTTCTCAGCCCAGTGAACAAAGTGAGGGACATCAGCCTCTGATGCTGGTGCATCCAATGCCTACTGCTGTGACAGTAATGAGAAAAATGCCCAAAGATGCTCCCAGGGACTAAGAGCAAGTCCTTTGCCATCATGTTAGTGCTGGTGCCCTGCTGTGTGTGCTGAGCTGCTGCTTGTGCCTGCTCCAGCTCTACCTTTGTCTGGAGAAGGCGTCACCCCTGCAAAAACATACTTCAGTTCTCACCTACTCTGCTGTTTTCTTCCCCATCTCCTCTCAGTTCAGTTGTTCACTTTGGATTCACCAGGGCTGTTTTTTTCCCATGCTAAATGGAATGTCTCCAGGTGGAAACCCCCTGGTGAGGTCTGAACCAGAATAGCAGCAGTTCCTTTGTATGGTGAGGCAATAAACAAAAATCTGTCTTGAATCAGCCTTTCACCAAGTCTGATCCAGTCTTATTTCAACTGTCACTCAAGTATGATGCTAATTCTTTTACATTCATGACAGTTATTTCCATAACTCCTGGTTTTGTGTGCCATTCAGTTTTCTCATCTCAGATTTCAACATATAGAAAATCGTTCATCAGAGCAACAAAACTCTGTGCTTGCAGCACATGATTCAGCAGCAATGATATTCAAATTCATAGGTCAGAGTGTAACTGGCTACAGATGCCTGTCTTGAGTGTTTTGAGAAGAATGGTGCCTTTTAGCCCTTGAATATACAGCAAGAACGTGCTGCTTATTTTAGGCAAGACTCCATCCTTTTGAGATGAGTCACTGGTGTTTCTGCCCAGTCCCAGCACACTGGCAGAATTAGTTGCATTGTCTTGAATGGTAGGGGGAGCATTTTCAGATTTTAAAGGATAAATGGTTATTTGCAGCAGTAATCAGTTGTTGCAAACATTATTTTAAATCAGACTGATTAATGATTACATTATGATGGGTTTTATTTGAACACAAATCTGGATGTTATGGTTTGGCAGCTGAGCAAAGACCATGTGTTTTGACTGTTTGGTTCAGAAATCAATGTTCTTTTTTGATCAGTTCCTAAAAATATCTGATTTGGTTTTCTAAGTGCCTGAACTAGGGCAAAGGATGTAAAACAATCTTATTACTTTATGTGGTCCAGATATGAAAATGCACCAAATCTGAGTTGTTTTTTTTATATGTGTAGGAAGTTAGTTCTGTTTAGACACATTGGCAATCTTGGAGAGGTTTATGCTGTTCTTTGTGAATATTCTTCTCTTGAATGGTCTCATCCAGGCAGCAGTCAAAAACTGCTTTCTGAACATCTTTACTACTAAGCAAGAAAGTTTTCTGTTCTTTTTGGTCATGAAGTCAGAATGATGCATGTTTGTAAACCCAGCGTTATGAAGTATAGATGTTCTGGGCTTAATGGATTGATTTTTAATTTATTTTTTAACCTTTCTGTGTTCCTCCATTTCAGAGCTGGTATTGTAGATAAAGGATATTTATTTTTTCATTAATTTTAGTTTATTTTTATTAGTATTTAATGATATTTAATCTCTTAAACTCTAACTGCCAGATGTTTGTCAAAATTAAATGTTAATCTTTCTTATCTTCATTTTATTGACCAGGTGAATGACACCAGATGCACATCCAAGAATAAGACCCTACAGTTTATTGTTGACATAGAAGAGCAATACCAACTCAGATTAAATGATAGCTTGAGGCCATAAAATCAATGACTTCTACAGTGCCTTTACAGCAGGGAAACTGCACTCTTGTGTGTTGGAAATGCTGGTGCTTGTTTACTCAAGCCTAATACCCACCAGTATTTTCCTGAGGTAGAGTGATCCTTGCAGTGAACTGTAGTAGGGTCCCTAGTTGGACAACTCTGAGCTTAGACAGCTGGGTTGTACATGTAAGAATCAATCCTTGGGTGTTCAAAGTTGATGTGGTTCACATATCTCCCCTTCAGTGTAGTTGTGATTTTGTATAATTTTGTATAAATGTGTTGCATAAGGAGATAAGTAACTTTCCAAGATGCATTTGGGGAGATAAATAACTGCTGCATATTTCACATCTGAGCCTTCCCTGTCATAGGGCAAACAAACTGCTGCATGGAGAATAAAGAAAATCTTCCCCCTGCCTCTTTTCACTGATACTTGGAATTCCTTATTTGAAAGATTCTAATGGCAAGACAAGAGCCACTGGTGCATGGCTAAGAGGCCAGCAGAATGAGAGCAGCTCTGTGCATCCTGCAGCTCTGCACACACAAAAACTGAGTGTTCCCATTGCATCACAATCCCAGGAAGAGATTCTGTTCTAAGGAAGAACTTTCAGCTGCAGAAGATGCTGCACATATGAATCTTCTCTGTTTACTGCTGCTTAATAACCAGCAATTCAGTAAATTTCTGCAAATGATGGCTATAATATCAGATTAAAAACAGCACAGGTAAAAAATTGAAGTGGGCTGTGGTTCCCTGCTTTTCTGTGGTGTGTAGTAACAGTCTTGAGTTGGGGTATACCTGTAGGTGTTAGTTTCTTTGGCTGAAATCTTTGGAAGCTGTGAGATTCTGAAGAATTTTAGTAGATGTTGAAAAGTGATGCACAGCTCTAGAATCAGACTAATATGTAAATCAGAGTAACACACCTGATGCCCACAGCAGGCATTTGCAACACCAGTGGAGACAGGAGTAGGATAAATCCCTCTGAATAAGTCCCTAATTGATTGTATTTCAAGTTTCAAAAACAGATATTGTTGTGTGACAATTCATCCTCAGTTTCACGTTCACTTCTAGACTTGAGGTAATAAGCAAACCTCCACTTGCCTCTGGATTGGCTTAAAGCTCTAATCTTATTAGAGAACATTTTATTATGGAGTGATTTCCTATGCGTCTCTTAAAGAATTTGGATTGATTCTGAGGAATGTGGGCAATGGGAGATTACCTCTTTCTCAACCAAAATCTAGCCTTGAATCTCCTGTGATCTTATGCACTGGTGATTAATGAGCACTTTCCTTCCATCAGCTTTCCAGCAGTGACTTTATCTTGACTAGGTTGTTGTTAGACATAAAGAATTTAAGAAACCTGATGAGTTTCTTTATGACTGTTTTCAGTAAATAAGGAAGGATAAAAATATATACCTTTTAAAAGTGGTTGAAGATAGTTTTGTGGCTATAATAGGAACTGAGGAATCAGATTTCCCTGCAGTAAAAGAAGATGGCTTTTTATCAACTACAGGAGCAGTTGGATCAGACTAAATATATTTGTGAATGTAGAAGATAACCAGATTCTCAGGTGACACTTCTTTGGGTGCTCAATTACATATGTATCTCTCTTTTTTTAGGCTTTGATGCTGTATGTCTAGATCTGACCTAGTTCTCCTGGTTATTTTCATAGTAAAGAATATCAGGTATTTTGCATTGTAGTTAATCTTTATCTGCTGTACAGTTCTAAAATAGCTCTGAGTAGTGATAGTAAAGAAAGCTCTCTGTGCATCAGAAGACTACCAATGGGTGAAGCACCTCCTTGGATGTGAATTTGTGCACAGCTCCTGGGTAATGAAATATCCAATTACTACTTGATCTGAGCTCTAGACTGAGATTCAGCACATACAGAGATTAATACTGGAAGACAGTGGTACTCTACAGGAAGTATCCACATCATTTCTTCCTGGATTTCTTCAGAGTTTTATCACAGTGGTTTGTACATTTGCCTCAGTTTACCACCATGTGACTGATCTCTATTTTAGCAGCACAGCTTGAATAGCAAAATGACACCAAACACAAAGACCTTTCTGAAGAAGCTCAAGCTGTATTTCCATAAGTACTTTCTTCTTGAAGAAATTAAAAACCCCCTGTAAGTCTGTCATCTTCCTTTGTTCTAACAGGTGACTGCTGAGTATGTTGATGTCATTACAGTTCTTTCTCAATATATTTTATTCTTTAGTGATATTGCAGTTTGGTTAAATTCTCTAATGAACTATTCAGCTGTGCATGAAAGCACAGCTGTTAATTCAGAATTTTTCAGTAATTAATCAGGACTATTTCTGTTAGGGGAACGTGACTCTAAGGTCATGAATCAGTGACCTATACAATTGTTCTCTTCAGCTTTTGGAAATATGGTCAAATATATAAATTTCCCCTCACCTTGTACACTTGGGTACTTTCACCTTCAAAAGCAATCTCTAAATGGGCCTTTTAAACATTTCTCTGAGGAAAATTAGATGGTGTGTGTTTGAAACAATCTAGCCCTTGGTGTAACTTATGCCTACCTGCATTAGCAAATGTGTTTCTCCCCCCCTTTATTTTTTAAAAATATATACCATTATCTACTACACCAGGGAGTAAAAATAAGTTAAGTAAAAGGAAATCATGGCTAAAATCAGAACTTAACAATTAGCTTTCACTTTGGGGGGGAAATTATTGTGCACAATGCAAAATACACTTTAGTGAACAAAATAATGAGAGGCTTACTTATGAAAAATGAAATAATTTTTTTTTAAAAACCTTATATAGTAATCAGTTCTCCATAATATTAACCAGAAGGAGCACTTAAATTTTTTTGACATCCTTAATCATGGAGCCTGGGGAGCACTACAGAACATTTGCATTAAATTACTCCTCATTTTCCCAGTGATGTCTGCCCCTTCCACAGGTTTTGCTGCCAGTATTTGTGAATTTGGCAGAAGTCTACAGATTTCATAGTTAATATTGTTGTCTCCTGCCAGGAATATCAACGTAAGGTGCCTTATGCTGCATGACAATGAAGGGTTGAGGGAAATCATGGCGATTTTCAGATGTGGCATTCAAGTGTCATTGTTTGTATCAAATGAAAAGTGTTGTCAGACCTGTTCCTCACATGTTGCTCCTCCTGTCCTGTGTGCTTCTCCAGAGCTCAGGTGAACTTCTGCAGGAAGGAGGTGAGCTAACAATTGCCACAATTTGCCAATACAACAACAGATTTTCCAGTTTAGCTCCAGAACACCTTCCTTCTGGGGCAGACACAGCACTGCAGGATCCAAATTCTACCAGTGCATGTGAGCACTGGCTACTAAAAGCAGGCTGATCTGCATCTAGGTTTTTTTACCCATGTAACAAGACTGAGTAGAAAGTAACCTGTTGAACACCCCAGCTAATTTCAGGGAGCAAGCTGTAGTTGTCTAAATGTGTTTAAATGATGGGAGGATTTATCAATGTGCCTCACTTAAGAGTTGGTTATAGATGCCTCAGTGTCTTTAGAGGAATAGAGAAGCTGCTTTTAAAAATCAGGAATAAAAATGCCTGAGAACTGTGCAGCAAACATGAAAAGCAGTCCAGGCATAGGTGTGTGTATATCTAGACAGTAACTGTGAGGCTTATAACCAAGGTTTGTTTTGCTGGCCATGATGCTATAAGCTAAGGAAGCTTCCCCTGCTTAGTGAATTAACAGAGGTAATACATTTCTTCTCAGGGTTACAATTAGAGATGACACCTTTGGGAGACAGTCAAGTTTTAGAGCATCTTGGTTGGGATTTCTGAGATGGAGTGTAACAGAATTTCAATTAAGTGGATTGGATTAGCCCTGCCTGGGAAGCAGAACTGATATTCTGAGGGAGAAGAAAACACTTCAAGCAATCTGTGTTCTGGGATTTTTCCCAGTAAAAATGACTGTGGAACTTAAATGCAAAAATAAACAGAAATCATTTGGAATCATCTAAATGCTGTATTTTCTCATTGCAAAATACTTAATTTTAAAATATTAAATAGTTTGGTATTGTATAACTATTATTCAGTTCAAAACATGATGGATTTCCTTTGGCATCACTGAAATCAGGTTTAGAGAGACCTTCAAATGTTTTATTCTTGGTAAAATTGCTTTTCTGATAAAAAGCTATTGTGGTGAAAACACTGGTCAGCTGTCCCATTTGTGTATTACTGGCTATCTTCCCAAGCAGATTCTCCTACCAGATGCTTGATTTCTATTTTCTCATCTGCAGAGTGAGTAAAGGTTTCTGTCATGTACATGCTCATGCTGTATAAGAAAGAATAATCAATATCACCCACTATGGGCTTTACTTCCTCTTGGAATAGTTATAATAGGAATTTAGCATAGGATTGGTTTATTTGTAAAATATGCCACATGATGCAATTTTCACAGGGATCTCTTCTGAGTTCTTGTGGGCTGAAGCCCCACACCATGGCAAGCCCCCCTGGGCTGAGACAGGCAAGGCTCATCTTGACAGTGAGTGAGGGAAAGGTGTTTATTTTTTTAGTAGTTGGGAGTTTCACTTCTCTGTGATACTGGCTCAGCTCCATGTTTAGGGTTTCCATCACACATGGATTCTGATCTAATACTTTTCTATCCCTTGCTGAAATGAAGTCCCTAAGTAGGCTATTTCAATGAGAAAACATCTCATCCTTGGCACGCAGCTGAAGTCATTGAACTAGGAGGAGGAAAACTATTTGGCATTTGTTATGTCATAGTTTGGAGCTGGATGGTCATTGTGTTTCTTTTTGACTTAAAAATCTATATAATTTTAGGAAATTTAAGAAGATTTATAATTGCTTCTTTGGAAATATTCCCAGTGATAGTATCACTATAATATTAAAAGGGATCTGAAGTAGTCTCGGAAATCATGAGCCTCGTGTCACCTAGGACTTCAGTCTATTGAAGAGCCCTGTGCACAGCAATTTTGAGGGAAATTAAAAATGCAATCTGAAACTTGGATTTTCAGCTGCAATGCTCCAGTGATTTGCTACAGAGTTTGCAAAAGCAGTAGGGCTTCTAAGTATACCTTCTTTTGCTATATCCTTCTCATTTATCACAGCCCTTCGAGGGGTTCCTCTTAGTGCTATCCAATTCCCACCTAGCTATTACATCCCCTTATTGTTATCCTGAACCCAAAGTACAGAAGAAGCGCTGTTGGATGGAATTCTCTTTTGAAAGGCTGGGGAAGCTGCTTCAGAAGTGAAGTTACCAGTCTGACTTTTTTTTTTTTTTCCAATCCCCATTTCCTAGCTGCTTTTACCAAAGACACAGGTAGTGCAATGGGATCACCGCAGTGCCCCATGTGAGGCTCTGAAAGCTCTGCCTCCAAAGTCAGCTCTTCCCTTTGACAGATGACTTTTGTTTGTTGTAGACTTTATAATGAAATGGGTTTATGAAAGTGAGTTAGGAAAAGGAAACTCTCTTACAGTGGGCAACAGGAGGAGAAGTCATGGATTAGTGAACAAGGCTGACTGAAGTGTCTTGGTAACAAGCCTAGTAGCATCAAATGGGATGAATCAATTAGATTGCTATTTGATGTGCATGCTCCCCCTCAGCTCAGCAGATCATTCTGTCTGGTAGCGGGTACATGGGTGGGTATGCTCTAAGTGAAGAAGAAAGCTTGAGGCAAGTGAGTATTTTAGTGATCTGATTGCTGTGTCTATCCAGTGTACATTTTTAAGGCAGTAGGGAAGTGAAGGGACCATCAAATTACATTGCAAGTGAACTATTTTATAATAGAGAGTGCTGAAAGGAATTAAGAGCAGTGTGGGGTGTGAGATGAAGATGCTTACGGTCTAAGTAAAGAAGGTATCTATTGTTCTTTTTTCTTTTATTTTTTTTTTTTAAGCCCTCTAAATGGAAAAGTTCTCTAACATTGCTCTTTATACAAGTAAAAAATATTTCTTAGCTGCTGGTGTTTTGTTACTCAATTGAGTACTTTCTTTCAAAGACTGTTCTTACCAATGATTATTCTCTGCTCCTGTCAGCCTGCCCTCATGCTTGAGGGACCTTTACTGAGCCATGTCATTTAAAAGTCAAAAAACCAGTAAATATGGGTGGTGTTGTATGGTTTGTTTTGTTTTGGTTCTTTTTAACCCTGAATACAGTAGCAAGCACACCTCTGGCATCATTGACTTATTCCATAAATGCTGAGGAGATGTGCTTTGTTGGTTGATTGTGGTTTTAGGGCTTTTTTTGTGTGTAGATTACTATCATACTACTAGTGCATGGAAGTAGACACATGAAAATTCTGTTTTAAAGCTATGTCAAGAAACTGAGAAGACTGGGACAGAAGAGCTTAAGACACCTTTAAGAAGGAAATTGTTGGATAGAAAAGTGCTGACTATGGGAAGAACATTTGGGGTTCTTATCCCCTGGAAACTAGTGATCTGATCCAAGAAGACACTTCCATTAATATTACTGGACTTCAAATTGTCAGATAAGGTTAATGCTGCTTTGGCATAAGTGCTCTGAAAAAGATAATTTCAAGGACTGCTATGGCCTGGATTGTTGGTGTGCCAAAGCAGAGCCACAGTGCACATATATTTTCGATAGGAAAAGATCAATTATGTCATCTAGTTCTCATACCTTGTACTGTTTCTGTCTATTGTAAAGTTGTATTAAAACCTGTTCCATGATGAAGTAGACTTAGGGCATAGGCAATTAAAACAGAAGAGCAAAGAGGAGCAGGAAGGACACAAACGGCTGTCAATTATTAGATGAAATTTTCAGTCTTGGAAAGAACATGATAATAAAACTTCTTTTTTGCTGTAGGTCCTGACTTGCTGGAATGAAATGTATAATAGTAAGAAATATCTTCTATAGGAAATTCATGTTCATATAAGTATAAAAAAAAATACTATATTAGTTTTTTCAGCATATCATCTATGACTCATTGTAAGGTACTCTGACTTTTGTTTCTTTTTATATTATCCTCTATTGTCACATCCTACAATGTGTTGTCCTTTTCTACCCATTTATTCTTTTTTTCACCTCCACATAGAAGATATCATGAAAACCCTTATTTTGACTGTGTACTGGTATAAAATTGAATAGTCTTTGCTATGTATGTAGTTATCCCCTGGCAAACACTGTGACAGATACTTCATTATTTGTCTGACTTGGAACCTGTTATAGTTACTGGACAGATTTGTATTTATTTCCATAAGTTTTGGAACAGTTCTTAGGCTCTTTCTGTTCAAAAGCAGCTTGTGCAGGTGTAGAAAATGGAAGATCACTGGGACCTTGGCGGCTTTCTCCCTGTATTCCCTAAGAGTATTTCTTCTTCTCCAGAGTCAACTCTCAACCTTCTGCTGCTTTCCTATAGCTCTCTGCCTCATTGGTTCTCCATCTGTTTTAATGTGAACATCTTTCTGGTGACCTATGTTCACATCTGGTGTAAATATGCTACTATTCAAAGTGTTTTCACCCTGTCAGTTACCATTTCAGGGAATGATTTATTAGAACAGGAGCTGTGTGCTCTGTGCTGTAGAAAAGGGAAAAAAAAAATCTAGACATGGCCTCAAGGATTTCTTATGTCTTGCTTGACTGAGATCAGGAAGCATGAGGCTATGTGCTGCCAAGGGATGTAACTGATAATGTGTCCCCCCAAATTACTGGGGAAATGAAGAAGATGGGGACTGGGCAAGCAGAGAAGGCAGCTGTTATCCACATTTCCTTGAAGTTTCGAAGGACTTGAGCCAAAGCTTATGGATGTCAATAAGATGTCTGCCAGCCACTCTGAAAGATAGCTGATAACAAATGCTAGAGACTTGACCCACTTTTCTAAGCTGAAGTACAGTGCCTTAATTACAAACCAGTCCTATCCTCCTACAGTTAGAAAAACAACACACTTCATATAGTGGAGCACCACCTACCATCTAATAGCAATTTATAGTCTCAGGTTGAACAGATTTTTTTTTTTTAACACTAGATTAACAGGGGAAGAAATTGCAAGAGAATTGATGTTTAAAAGGAATTTAAATCTAGGCCAGGTGGTTAATTTGCTCACATTAGTTACTATGTTTAACAAGGGAGGGTGCAGTCTGCACTCAAGTCTCTGGAAGAACATCTCTATTGCTGCTTAGCATCACTGCACAGCTTTGCATTTTTGCCTGTTGTGCTAGAGCTTTTTTTTTTTTTTTCAAAATACTAGGAAAAGAAAATAGCATATGGATGAGAAGTGGCATATCTGAATGGTTATGTAGGTCTATTACGTGAATTGGTACAGAAGAAAAGGATACATCATCGTGCTTTGATAACAAGCAAATCAGATGCAATTACTTTTTTCTTCCAGAGAAAAAAGGATTGCTTACAGTACTTCAAAATAAGATATTTTTTTTTCCAATGGGCTAGAGAATTATAATAATTCTCTATGTAAGTTGAGACACTACAGTTTCCTTCCATCTCACTGAGTGTGAGCCATTCACAGTGTGTGAATGCAGTTCTGCACTTATCCAATTCAATGACAGTGATCTATTTGCTAAGCTATAGTGCTGCCACTTCTTAAATATCATTGATTCCTGATTCACTTGGATCAGATTTTAATCTAACACATCCACTATTGTGTAGATAAAAAAAAATAGCAGAATGGGATATTTTCTACAAGGTTTTGGCAACTAGAAAACATTTGTGGTTGCATAGTGATTGTTCATGTCTGAGTAACTGTCTCTAGAATGAAGTTCTGGACTGTCACACCCAGCAACTGCATTACCTGTATAGGGGGTGTCTTTAATCACAAGTGCTCTAGCCAAAGGGTGATGTGCTTGGGGTAGTGCTTATTTTCCATCCTATGTGTAAACCTATAAGTTTTAGCTAGGGAAAATAACTGAGCACCTACAGCCTTCTTTCTCTTTGGAGAACTGCAAATGCTCGGCAGTCCTGTGGAGCAGCTTATTAGCTACATTACATACTGTAAGGAAATTTCTTTAACCATGAGCTTCTGCTAGGAAATAAACACCCCTTGTATAGAGGTAAATAATGTTTAGACACTGCAAATCATAGGTAGGGGATGAAAAACATGTTGCTGTTGGACAATAAACAGCATGTCAAATAACGTAAATTGATATTAAGCACAGGCAGATGTAAATCTCCATCTGTTAAAAGTACTTCTACATGTAAACACCCTTGTTCTTTTACTATTCTTCTTGTATGGCTTTTTACATTTGCTTTTTTCCAACAGGATTAAAAAAACCTTTGAGTTTCATGACAAGGCTTAATTCTTTAATACTTAGAGGTCTGATGAAAACAGCACATTATGCTGATTATAAACATGAATCAAATATTAATGAAATAACCCCAGCTTGCTGGTTAGCCAGTGTTAATATAAACAACAAGAAAAGTGGGTGCCTGGTTTGTTAGTGGAACTTTTTTCCTTGATTTGGCCTTTCTGCAACCCAGGAGGCACCAGACAGGTTTGTGTATCCCCTTAGGCTGCTGCCAGAAGTTCAGAGAGCCTCTGTCCAGGTCTCTCCCTCAGTTGGCTGGAATGTTCTTACTGTTTGACCACTCTTGCTCCTTGTCCTTCTCAGTGCCCCGCTGTCCCCTGCAGGTTTGCTCTGTCTCCATCAGTGCAGGCATTAGCTAATCTCTGCCATTTGAGGCTTGTGTCCTGGAAGCATAAAGAGTCTATGCTTTTCTCCAAGCCATGATTCATTGAATTGATCTCTTTTTTCATCTTTTAAACAGTCTTTCAATAGCTCAGGAGTAACTTAAGTTTACCACCTTGTTGAGTACAATTGCCCTCTTTCTGCTGCTATTATGCCAGGCCTCCAGAAGGATAGAGTTACACTGCGGCTTCCACCACGCTTAGCACGATTACAGGAATCAACAGGGAATCCATAAACCCTGTGCCAAGAGGAAACTAACGATGGAAAAAAATACTCATAATACCTGTCTTCTGGTGTCAGTCCTATAGCTGTTGTTGTCTGCAAGGCACAATGGAACATCTGGAAGCAAGAGCTCTTCTATTCAGGTAGCTGAAATTGCATTAGCTGCTCTCGCATAAAGAACAGGATTAGAACGACAGACCTCCCCGCTGAAATATTTGCTTCTGAATAAACTTGTCAAATGCAACAAGGAGTGTCATGACAAAACTTTTCCTGCTGCCGCTGTGAGGAGAGCTGCTGTTTATACTATGACAGGAGGGTTGTGTTTAATTGAGTTGCATTCTGGTGCTGGCTGCCGTGGGTAGATACAATGAGAGGGGCCAAAGGGGCCAGTTCAATTCAGTGCTATCAAGCTTCCCTTCTTCTAGTAGCAGGTAACAGCAAAACAGTTCCTGCATGTTTAAAGCAGGTGTGTTGTAGTGTTGTAGAAAGAATTCATAGGGGAAGCAGAAACTGCTGCAATAGCTCCACATTAATTTATGCTCAAGAAGATTCACCATTTTTTATGGCACAACAGGGGACCCTAAATATAATGGAGAATACAAACTAAGGAGGATAATGGAGAAGAAAGGCATCCTGCAATACCTTTAGAGTTCATGCATTATTCCTGCTTACCAGAATCTGCTCTGGTGAGCATTCACTTAAGCATAATGAAAGCGTAGCTTACAATATAGCTTTTCAGAAACTAGGTCAGGTAAATGGGAGATACTATCATAGCTTTATTCACTCCTCATCTGTACATTTGAAGTTCAAATAAAAAAATAGAATTTTCAAGGGTGCTTTTCATTAGTGGCTGTTGCAAAACTCCTGCGTTCAAACCTAGGCAAAGGTGACAAATCTGTTTTTCAATACTATTTAGTTATAAAAAAGTTATCCATAAGCAGCTTGGTGGATACTTGATCTACTTCAAAATGTGGTTCTCACTTGAAAACGAGTGTCTTTACTCCTTAATATTACGTTTCTTCTCCCAACATTTATTTCTTTGCTTTTGGCTATGCTGTAGGAAAAAATATTACCAGTTTCACAGTGACTGTGGACAGAAAAAACATCTCCACAACTAGGCAGCACTTTTGTCAGTTAATCAAAGTGGAATTTGGCCTCTAGAAGCAAATCTATGATACTTGTACAATTTTGCTCGGGGCCTAAATTTTTTTCCTCGATCCTATGAGTTGCCCAACATGTGTTGGGATATTTCACTAAGGTCTTGTTGCTTGCACCAGCTTGACATGTGTACTAGACGGGGTGCTGAACTAATGAATGTGTTAATTGCCACTGCAGTGACATGCTGGAATGGCTTTAAACTAGGACAAAAATAAGAACTAGTAGTTCAGTGAACCAATGAAGTTGAGCCATAGGATATTTTATCCGTATTTCTTCTACCAAAGAATTTAATCTTTTACCTTTTCTGTTTGGAAATCAGAAATCAGAATATGTTTTAGAATTTGTCATTTTCACTTGATACACTTCTGTTTTGGAAGATAAGTAAATACTTTATTTTGTGCCAGTTTAATATTGATCTATGCTTCCTTAGGGAGTGGGGTATGTGACTGCTAAGGCCAGAGCTCAGGTGCCTCATTGGTGCAGCCAATTCTCCTGGATGGCTGACTGACAGAAACATGTCAAGCTGTCATTCAGATGGAGACCCTATTGCACAGGATAAGAGAAAAAATTACTGTTTTCCAGAACATACAGCAGAAGTTACAATCTTGAGCTAATGTAAATGAAATCATACAATTTGGCTTTTTAAAAACTAAACAATCTGATTTGGGAGTCTTTTAACTGCTCATTTTATTAAAAAATGGAAAAACATGATTCAACACTTCCAGAATGTTTTTCCCCACGCATTTCTAAATTAAAAAAAATTTTTTTTCATCTTTTTTTTTACTGTTGTAATGTACCCCCCCCAAAACCAGTAATATTGCCCAGGGGAGGGGAAAACAAGTCACGTTTTAATTATTTTTATAGAGTATTTTATTTAAGTTATGCATAACAGATGACAACAAATGTCATTAATATTAATGGAATTGAATACAGTTATTTCTGCTTTGTGAAGGCTTACTCATCTCTGTGCTTGGCTCTGGGGGAAAATACAGTTTAATATACTTTCAGGTTCTAATTGAATCTTTGCTAGTCTCAGATGGTCTTCTGCTCTCCCACTGCAATGCTTTAATAGTGACCTGCCTTAAAGGTATTGACTTTATTGTTTGTTCCATAATCTTTTTACAGGCAGAAAAATTGGTATCAATTATTCAGTAGACATTTTCTCCCTGATAAAACTTTCTTTTTATCTTAACTGAAGACAGAGGTTTACGTTACTGATTTCTTGCTTCATTTACCCTTGAACTTAGAAATGGGTTTATACTAATGAGTTATTAATAATTTCTGGTCTTGATGTGTTGCTGTATTAAGATTTAGAATGAGTTGATAGCGTTGTGGAGGGAAAGGTTATCAAGTAATCTTGTCGAGGTCATTCAGCTGTAGTGCAGTTTCCAGTGGAAACTCAAGTTAAATCTGGTTGTATGTGTATTTGTATGAAATCCTCACTGAAGCTACTTACTCTAAGCACAGAGACCACCTGTGATTTTATAGCTGGCAAGTGAATGCTGCTTAGAGTGAAATGGATGATCTTGTCTTTGTCATAGCTGGGAAGAGAATTCACACACATGTGCCCCTTTCAACTGCCCGATAATCCTGGCAGCCTCTGGGATGCAGGATAAGGGAGCAGAAATGAAAGCCAGGAAAGAGAGAAACCAAATCTAGGACAGTGAAGCCAGCTAATGACAAGAAGAGAATTGCCAAGTGAAAAGGCATGGAGCTTAAATAAAAATAAGTGGGATGGGATTCTGCCTCTGTCACAGATGAGACTTCATGAGGGGTTAGGATTTTACCCTTGTAGGTTGGCAGAACTCTCCATCCTATAAGCTGACTAGAGCAAGCTATGAAGAAAGAGCAGTTACTCCTTCTTCCTTTACCCTCTATTTTGTTGCGAGCATGGAAACAACATTAAGCTATGATAGTGAAATAAGTTACATGCCAAAGCTCACTGTGTTTATATTGGATACAAAACCATGTAGTTCAAGATGATGTCTGTGAGCTCTTTGGGGGTTGCTGAAGACAGAACCAACGTACACACAACTGTTGTGTAATATCCACCCCTTCAAGTTCTTCCCCTTTGGGCTAATTGATTTCCAGTTGAGTTCTTACACTAGTTCTTCAGGATCTTTTCTACTAGTAGATACTTGGTACCAAATCTGGGCCTGGTTTTATGGATTTCACATGGCTTGGCTGTTTTAATAAAATAACAAAATATGTGGTTTCCCTAACAGAGAATCAAACTTTCTTGTCATATGGAACAGAAGGAGAATATTTGTTCCTGTTCCTGTGTGGCTTTTATTTCTGTGGCCCACGAATATAAGAAGGGATAGTAATTTTCTTGTTGGCAGAAGCCAACATAACTGTCTCATTTGCATTATTGATTTGTTTTAAAAAAATATCTTTTCTCTCTTGTAGTGTAGATCACTACTTTAATTTACAATTTTTTTAGATTATGTCCTGTGTGGATTTGAAACCTAGTACTACACTGAGCATAAATCTTACAAGAGTTTTATTCTTCAATTTTGTATATTAATATTGATTTAAAGTTAGTTACTAATGAAACCTTTGCTGCTGTCCTGGCACTAAGGAACACAGAAGAGAAAAGGTAACACTGTGGTATGCACAAACTTACTGGAATTACTTTTCTAATTGATGAGCTGCATTTCCTCAGGTATAAAAGGCATTTAATCAGTCATAAAAGGCAATTCTTCTGGAAACTGTGGACAGTATGCTTGGTTTGCTTATTGCTTTTGTACTAGTAAAGAATGAACCTTCTATAAGTGCTGGAAATTACAGAACTGAGAGCTGGGCTCGGTTATAATTTTCAATGCTCCTGACAACATTTTAATTCCTGGATGTTTGCCGTGAATATCTCTATATAAATATACCCATTTAGCCCAATTGGAAAACAAAATACAACTCTGCTACAAAATGTAAGGTTAAAAAATTTGAAAGTATTTCTTCCTTCGGTTCTCTGAAGAAAGCATTTCTCTTTAGGGGCAATCAGTACATGCAAGAGCAATATAGAAGGAAGCTACCATTGTATATAGACATAGTAAATAGCTTTTAAAATAGAGAATTCATCTATGCTGTATCTATTTTATGACAGCTCAGGTAACAATCTGTGATTTAACATGCCCTTTAACAACATAATTCTTCAGGACAGCAGTGGAAAACTCAACTACTAACACAGTTTATTGCTTCATCAGAATCTGTAAAATAACTCAGAAGTGGAAAGAACAGATATTTGATTGATACTTGTTTTCTTAAAAGTCATTACATTAGATTCCTCCACAAAATAAATATGGTCTTGCAATGGGTTATGTATCTGTATTTAATAGGGTAGTTCAGAAATACTTTTTTTTAGTAAAAATAAGCAGTCTCTCATATTAAACCCTTGATACTTCTTCCTGTTGAATCTGGTGTCTTCAGTCTCTTGATATTTTTCCACTGCAGAGAGAAATAGACTTAGAGGAGGAAAGTTCTAAAATTGATCTCAGCAAAGGAGACCTGTTACGAGACTCTGATAAGTTTTTAAATTATATGTGGGGAGAGGGTGGTGTAACAAGAAAATAAAAAGTTAAAACCAGTCTAGCATTTTAGGAACATGGTCGTTTTTGAGGTGATCCTAGTGGTTGTATACTCAAAGTGCTTACTGATGGTGCCTCAAACAGGCACTATTTGTCAGCATTTATACTGTACTAAAGTGCTTCAAAGATATTTGCAGTCTTAAGTCAGAGCTTCCTTGCTCTGTTAGATAATTAGACTGTTTTCATTTACAGATGGGGGAACACAGGGAGGTTAAGTGATTTGCCTGTGGTGTGTGGCCTGAGTTTGTCGCTTGGCTTGGAGTAGAATCAAGGAAAGGAAATTGTAATCACAGAAACTGGGAACACTGGGACTACCCAACACATCTAGGATTGCAGCCTGGAGCCTGCTTCTACCTTCTGCACTAACGTGGCAATACAAAACAAGTAAAACACAGGTTAAAGTATTCATACATTTAAATGAGGCACCAAATGACCCAATTTGCTGTGCCTTCTGGTTAGCTTTTGGCTGAGTTCCTAATCTTGTTTCTCACAAGAGAAACTCCTACTGTGAATAGCTGCTTCTTAATAATAGAATATTACTTTACTGATTAATATTTGTTGGACACTTAGTCTAATTACGGTTTCTCACAGCTTCTTTAATTACTAAAATATGAGGTTTAACTTAAGCAAAATATTTCAGATGAGTTTAGCGATGCTTTGCAACTTAATTCCGTGCATGGAGCACAGCAGCTGCCTACTGGGAGAGAGGAAAACACAGTCCTTCCTGAACCCAGGACACGTGTTTTTCAATGATAAGATATGTTAGTGTTTTTGTTTGAATCAAAAGATGTAATACCAAGGATTTACAGAAGCTAGGAACTCTGAGACCTCAGCCTAGGGAATAGCTACAGTGAACGTGATTAACTGGATAAAGGGGAGCTCTGTGGAGTGCAATTGAGGATGTCAGTGTTTACTTGCTAATTGAAATTGGAGAGACAGAATTAAAAGCCTCTGATTAGTCAGACATGCCGATATCTTTAAGGACTAGCTGCTATCTTTTCAAATGAAAGTGCAGAGGAACACCGGGGTTGTTTTTCTTGGTGAGAAATGATCCTATTTCTCCAATGTCATTAGTGTTAAAAAGCAAAAGGAGAAATAGGAAGACAAGCCTTTTGAAGTAATTAGTCACTAATCTTTTCTTTCCAGGATGTCACATTTTCAAGCAGAAGTTAGATAACATTAATATTTGAATATCTTGGTGGAAAGTACAAAAATGCTTGCATTGGTTTATTGTTGTCAGTAAACGTAAGTGTATTGGCAGAGTATTAATGCAGGATACCTGGGAAGAACCAAGTGGAGGATTCACTAATAATGTCACCTGTCAGCTGTATTTCTCCATTCTCCATTTGCACACCCTCACTGATATTTTCAAATGTTGCACCTTAGTTGCCTCTCCTGTATGGAAATGCAGAGCATTTTCTTGACCATTGAGAAAAATAATGCCATTAAATCGATTAGAACTAAATAATCATAATGAAAATCCCCTATCTGTGTCAGTCCTGTTAGTTCAGGAATGATCTCCTTAAAGTCCAACCTGAATATTCTACTTGATATGATTAATATTAATAATGAAGCTGAGCCAGAAGCTGTTGAGCACACTATCCATGCTGCAGAAGACCTGAATGCTCTCTTGACACGGAGTCTAAGTCAGATGCTTTATGAATAAATTAATCTCATTTTACACAGACTCAAAACTTTTTAGACCTTTTCTCCTCTTTTGAAATTATTTATTTAGCAAAACCAGAGCTATGTTTCTTCTCAAATGCTTATGCCTCTTACTATGTAGTAAGACATGGAAATTTGATTATGGAGAAAGAGTCTTTTACAACATTTTAGAAAAAGAAAAATTAGGTTTCTGATTTTGCATAATGCTGACTTATTTTGAAGTGTCACGCTTTATGCTTTCACCCTTGCAAACTGATTCTTATTTAGGAGATGAAAAATTGTGTAAAATATAAAACTCTTGTATAATTTAAACTGCTTGATAATGTACTATAGCCTCCCAGAATTCAGTTCCAAACATGAAGCATTGATTAAAAAAAACATTTAAATAATTTAAATTGTTCAATGTTGAGCATGATCAGAACACCAATCATTTTCAAATAAAAGTACCTATAAAAAATTGAAGCAGTTGAATAATTTTAAATTGCTTTATACTGTGCAAGTACAGAACCCCAATCACTTCCAGCCTGAAGCACTTAAAAAAATGTAAAAACAACAAAACAAACAACAAGAACAAAAACAAATATAAAATTCATGTACTCCAGTAAATTTAAATTGCAATGTATTAGGAAAAGGTCCTTTAAATTATTGGATACCTGAATATTCTCATTTTAAGGTTTCGAATTTTTATGTAAAATTCAAACAACTTGGTCAAAATTGACTGAATAATCTGATTGTATAAGGTTGCAAAAGGTTAAATTAACACATTACAAATAGTAATGGTAGGACATTCCATGATCATAGGACAATGTATGATATGCTGGGATATGAATGCTCAATATTTTCATTATTCCATGTAGCTCAGACAAAATATAATTATTCCAGGGCGTGTTTGTGCTATTGAAAAATTTTCCTCTCTTATCCAGTTGAAATCTCCCCAGGAGTAACTTGTTCCCATTAGCCCTTGTCTTTTTTATGTGACTCCTTGTAAATTGTTAGATGTTTTTTTACCTGGCCAGTCTAGACAGATGCAGAAGCACATCCTTCCAGGCTTTCTGTCCGGGAATTTTAAACAGAGATGGGAGTGACCTCTCTCATCTACTTTAGTGCTAATATTGATGTTTAGAGGTACCAACACCTTGCAAAAGCAACATCCAAGGCAGAGAATTAAATTTTCCACAACGTTTCATCTGTTTTATGTTTATTGTATCTGTTGCCTGTTGAATCTCTTGTGGAACAGATGATAGACTAGGTAAATACAGGTAATTATAGAACAAATAAATGTACTGGAAGTGCCATCTCAATGTAAAGTGAGGAGGCTACAATAACACATTGAATTTCCTCACCACTGCAGAAACCTCCCTTGTTTTAACTGTGGATTTCAAAAGCAAGCAGTAGTTAGCAGTTTTATGATGAAGTATATGACCATATATATGTCCTTATGCCTCAGGACTGACATCTGTCTCTTCACATAAGAACAAACAATTTATCTGCACCTATGAGAACATCACTTTGTAATGATTGTTTCTACAACGTATCAAAAGAAGAAAAAGCCCTGAAATGTTTAACGATTATTTTGCAGTATTTCCCAGCAGCATAATTTTTTGATGGTTGAAAGTAAGTCCTACTCTAAATAATTAAGTATTCAACAGGGTGTTATCTAGGTATTTTTCATTACTCAAGACATCTCATTCTGAGGATTTACTTTGACTTCCTAATACTTGTGGGGTCAATAGCTGTATCTCTTACAAAAGACTTCGTTCAGCTTTTAAATGGCAAGCAATTATAGGCAAGTGGGTTATAGACCAAGGTCTTAGTTTCATATTATATATGTTCTAATTAATATACCAGACTAAGTTTGAGGGGTTATTTTGTTTATCTCCTGGTTTGCCTACTAAAGGTTGATCTTTAATAGCTATGTTCCTAGAATTAATAGGTTTATTTCTCTGGAAAGGTCATTCTTGATGTAATGTCACTGTTAACACAAGGGAGCTTGTAAGCTTTAGAAATTTTATTTTATTGTGGTGTGCTCAAAAATGTTCAACTCCTTGCTGCCTTTACCCTGGGACATGCTTTCTCTAAACTCAGAGTTAGGGCAAGTTGTTTAAATTTTTGTCTGTCTTCTTACAATTCATTAATAATAAACTTCAAGTAGCAGCTGGCACTGCCAAAAAGACCTGGATTGTTGGTTTGTGTTTTTTTTTATCCCCTTCTGTTTCTGCATTACTCTAGAAGCTTGAAAATGACTGCCTATTGCAAACAAATGTGCCAGCCCTTAACTGGTAAATTGAGCAGTGATATAATTGAAGTTGTTGTATCAGTTAAAGGAATTTAAAATACATGTACTAACCAGCCTAGGAGAGATAAAAGACAGTTAATGGTGTTTAGTAAAATTAAGTTAAATCACTTAAACCAGTGTTGAACAAGAAACTACAAAACTCTAGATTGAATAGTTTTAGAACGGAATTCTAGTCTGAAATGTTGCACTATAAATCCTATGCTCCTACCAGTCTGTTAAAACAATTTAAAGATATACTTAAATCTATGTGCAACAGAGGAATATGTAGAAATTGCATATTTTGTCTCCATTTCATTCATTTCATTCCCCTGTTGTATTTATTTCAAAGTTGATCAAGAGGTATCAGTTTTAATAGAAAGCCAATAATTGAAGTAGATGATCAGCCATCAAGAATCACTGGGGGGTAGTGGTGCTTTATTTTGCCAGGCACACATGAGAGGCAGGGGAGCATGAAAGGACTTGAGGGAATTCACTGCAGTGTAATTGTACAGCTCTGTGTAACAGGTTGATCTATGATCTGTAGGAGTGTGTCCCTTAAGAAGGGTTGCCCAGGCAGGTAACAGCTAATCTATTGTCATTTTCCTTCCTGAAATTTCTTTTCTATGGCTTGTGAGATAAAGGTAAAATAGGTAAAATGTTGAAGAGAGATGTACTGAGTAGGACAAGTGATTGCAGTTCCAGTGACCTCAGTCTGTACATCTAATGAACACTGAAATTGCTTGCTTTTTTTTTTTTTTTTTTTTTACTCTTCCTGTGATATAGTTATTCACTACACTATGTTTTAGGGCTTTCCTCTAGCTTGTGGGGAAAATTTAGCATACAGGCAAGCAGTTTGTTTGTATTTTATTTTGTACTTTGATTTCTAAGCTCAGTTCCCTCTCCTGTAGGCGTATAGTATATATATGCTGAAACAATATTTTGTACTCTTAGCTAAAAAGAGGTTTCTTAGACTTTTTTACATCCTGGAATTATTTATGCCCTTAAACTTTACCAACTAGAATAAAAATTGAATCGCAGCTCCCTATTTCCTGCAGCTAGTAAATGGGACAAGCAGAGAGAGTGCTGGATGCCACCTTGTATCACTTAGATGGGTTTTGGGCTGGGTTTCTGAGGTTGTACAAGCCTTGTTGTCCCCCTGCTCAGCCATGTTTTCCACAATTCCCTCTTAAAACACTTGAAACCCCTGGGCAGTTTGAGTTAATGTTGGTAGGCTGAGCTGCAAGTGTTGAGTTCATAGAGATCTCACAAAAAATAGCCCCGTTCAGTGCTCAAACCTCTGCTGGTCTTTGAAGGATTGTTTTCAGCAAGCTCATTTTCAGTTTTAGCTTACCAGTTCAAGACAGATGTTCAGTGTTACCCCAAGTTCAGGCTTGTGGTGCAGCAATAATTGCTTTACACTGTAACTTTGTGGAATATAAAGAAAACGATAGGTGGAAGGTTGCACTTTTTTTGATAATCATCACACTGTTGGAAAATTAAACATGTATCATATTCCCTCCAGTTTCCAGACAGCCTATCAGAAAAAAACCAACACTATCTGCTGTAAGACATATGACTTTAATTTTTTTTTCTCTCTTGGCTTTTGCCCCATCAGTGTTTTCCTGTTTAGAATAATGACTTTGCCCCATGAAACTGCATGTGAGGGGTTATAAATACATTTTAACTTCTTAATTTATTTTCTTGATGTTTTTTAAAAAAAGGAGATCCGTATTTTCATCTAAGTGTTTCATGAAGTCATTACTGCTGGAAAATAGGATCAACCTGTTTATTTCATTAGGCGATAACTCAAATGTTTGGTGTAAGCAGATCTTTGAACAGGCTATTGTAATGCAGTTTAGGTTTCAGCTATTCCATACCTTGCAGTACAGCCAGATTGGAACTCTCTCACCATGTTTCTTCTTTATGCCTCTTTCACTGTTAAGGGAGTGACTTTGAATGGCTCATTTGCATTATTCTGTGCCCTGTAAAATGAATTTATTATGCAGCTTTCCTAAATAGGCTAACCAGTTGTAATCTCATTCCAGTGGTGTATGGGTTTCAGCAAAACATGATTACTCCTTCCATATCACCTAAAAATAACAGAAAAAATAACCTTGGAGCGCAACTTGTCCTTTTGTCTGAGGAGTCTTATTTGCTAAATGGTGTTATTAATCATGATGGGTAGGTATTTACTTGTTAAATAGTTGAGTAATTTAAAATATCACTTACTTTGAGCATAAGTAACACATGTTGGCTTCTGTTATTAATCATTAAAATATTGCTGTGACCAGTGGGTCGACAGAGGTGATTCTCCTGCTCTACTTTGTTCTTGAGACAACTCCCCCTGGATACTGGGACCTCAAACATAAGGCCATGGATCTGTTGGAAGGAGTCCAGAGGAGGACTGTGAAGATAATCAGAAGGCTGGAGGGTGTCCCTTATATGACAGGCTGAGAGAACTGGGATTGTTCAGCCTGGAGAAGAGAAGGTTCTCAGGAGAGCTTACAGCAGCCTCCTAGTACCTACAGGGGGCCTGTGAAAAAGCTGGAGAGGGACTTTTTTTACAAGGGCATGTGGAGACAGGACAAGAGGTAATGGCTTTAAACTGAAAGAGCGTAGATCTAGATGAGATGGAAGGAAAAAATTCTTCACTGTGATGGTGGTGAGGCACTGGCACGGGTTGCACAGAGACGTTGATGATGTTCCTTCCCTGGAAGTGGTCAAGGCAGGTTGTACGGGGCTCTGAGCTATGTGGTCTCGTGGAATGTGTCCTCATCACAGAGGGTTTGGAACTAAATGGATATTTAAGGTCCCTTCTAACCCATCCTATTCTATGATCAATGAACCAGGATGCTCGTTATTGCCTGGATTACAAAAATCTGAGCAATGTTCAGATATGTTTCTGTAGATGAAATGAAGTTGGTGTTGCTCTCTGTGGGTACAAGCCCTTTGAGCCTGGAAGCCACCCTCCAGCTTAAACCCTGAGCCTCAGCTAACAAACTCTATTGAGAGGCAAGATTAAGTTTGGGCTCTGCTCTGCGTCTGCCACTTGTGAACAGAGCTTTTTCCCAGCTGGTCACAAAGGGCATAAATTTAACTGTGCGTGAGGGTTTGCATCTGTTTGTGTTTCATAAAGATTAATCCTGGCTCTATTTGCAAAAGTGACTTAACACTGTTGTGGTTAAATGGCAGCAGTATCTCTGATAGGAAATTTGTCATCTCTTTGTATGTTAATTCTAGAATTATTGTGATCCATCAGTATGGCCAGGCTTTAAAAAGTAGTGGAATTTTAGGAAGCATTAGGCAACATTTCAGACTTAATTAAACATTAGTATCACTTCCTCGACTCTGGAGAATGCTCATCTGTAATTCTTTGTGTTTTGCACAGTGCAAACTTAAGCAGGCACAATGAAAGGTTACCAAGATGATCAAAGGTCTGTATCCTTAAAGGAGGAGATCCAAAGAGCTTGGTCTGTCTAGCCTCATAAATCAAAGGCTTAGAGAGGGGAAAGGTTAATGAAGTTATTAGACAAGACTTGTACGGGAATTAATGGCTATAAATTGACCATGAACAAATTTATTCTGGAAGCTAAGAAATGACCATCAGAATAAGGGTCCATAATTGTGGAATGCAAGAATTATTTAGATTGGGATCAAGTATTGGCCAATAGTCTGTATGATGTTGTGCCTGCTTGTGACACCAGAGGTGTTTCCTTCCAGGCCTGCATAAAGCTTTTCTGGGATCCCAAGTTAAGGGAACTCTAATGCTAGCTCAAGTTCTGATGACTGGAAGATGTTTGGAAGAGTTTATTAAATCATATTAATTTTAGGGTGTAGTTTCATGGCAGATTGTGCTGTGTACTGATGGTCTTACACCCGACCATGTTTTTCCAGTCTATTCTGTGGGCACTGGATTTTGCAGAGCTACCCAGTGACTTGATTAAGGGAGCAGATGTGACTAAAGAAAAATATTCTTTTCCAGGCAAGTCAACATCTGGGGAAAGAGGAATTCTCAACTCTGGCTTCAAATGGGAGTACCCTAAAAGCACTCCCATGCTTTCTACTCTACCTCTCATATTATCCTTTAAGCAGTGTGGACTCCAGAATCATTTTGGGCTCAGAACAAACCCTGGGGTCCTATCTTAACAAACTGCTACTGCCTCTTCCAGAGATCTGGAAATGCAGAAGGAAAGTAGCTCTTGGTTCAGACACTAAGTTGGCAAACTGCTTCTCAATAACTTCATATTCTTCTAGTGTCGTGGATGTTACACTCTTTTTACTGAATACGTTATAAATCCTTGCAATGCACATACACTCAGGAAGTGAGTATGCAAAGAAAGCTCCTGAGCTAGGTAGTCTCACAGAAGAGTTTGTCAGACTGTTTCTGGTTAATGGATGCCTATCACAGGAACACTGCTTAGTGACAGAACTGAATTCATTTCAGCCAATAAAGTCGGTCTGATTTGCATTTTCATAGCCCACTCTTCAGTATTCCAAGTGTGACTTCCACTTTTAGGATAGAGTTATGCAGTAAATGGGTAGGTAGGCCCTTTAAAAGAATATTTGTCATCCTTGAAGAATCTTAGTGCCAAATCTTAATAGCATTTCTTACAAAAATGACTGGGATTTGCTATCAGATGTAGAGGTAGAGCTGCAGAGATTGTGGATACTCTTTTTCTCAACCTCCTTTATGATAAAAAGAGGGGTTAAAGCTTAAAACAGTGAAAACTTCCTCAAAGAAAAATACTGAAAAAAGAATTCCCCAAATTGTAGTACTCTTGAAAGCAAATTAATGCAAAAGAACTGTTTAATTTAGTCTTTTCCAGAGATAAATCAACATACCTTCATGCAATGTTAAAATGCCCCTGTTAATTATGCCAATCAGAGGGTAAGTTATTCAGGCTTTTGAGTTTGGTTTTTTTTCTGTTGGAATTGGTGTTAAAAAATAAAATACAGAAGACAGGGAGATCTTCATGTCCAGTCTGTATGTGATTTGATGAAACAATTGCCTTAGGACCTGCTGACACTATAATTGGAGTCTGCATAATGCAGAATCAGAACCTTAGTTAAGAGCAGTGCTATCTTTATTCTTCTGCTTAAGTGTCCCTCTGTTAATTTCATTTAAATAACTCCTTCATTTAAATCTTCAGTAAAATCCAAAAATCAGTGAGTAGTTCTTCCTGACTTCAGCAAAGGCAAGATTTCATCATTTCTTTCCAAATCCTTGTGATTGTGTGCTGCTTATAACTTTTTTTCTTCTTGATGGCTTCCTCTCTATCTATTTTTGTGGGTCTCATGTTGCAGCACCTGAAGTTGGAAAGGGTTTGCAAAGATCTTCATCTGCATGATAAAAATATTTTTGCCATGTGTAATTTAATTCAGTGTTGGTAGTTCTCATTCTGATTTCTTTTTTTCTCTTGGTTCTCAGCTTTTAGGATCACTGTATTTTATATTAAAATCTAAAGTTTTCATATGCAAAAAGCAAATTTATGGTTCTCATGTGTTCAGAGGAAAGCTCAGAAGCATAAGTTTTCAATAATTCAAAGTAAATTAGTCAAATGAATAAAAACTCTGCAAAAAAGAGAAAAAAAACCCAAAGAACAAAAAAAACCAAACAAAAACCCCAAGAACAACAGCAACAACAACAAAAACCAAAAAAAAACCAAAAAAACCCCCCCCCAAACCAAAACCCTATTATTTTTTCTTCAAGTGACTCATTTTTGAACTTTTGAGATTACCACTATTAAAAGTGACTGTATTTTCTTTTTTTTTTTCTCTTCTTTTGTGGTTTTCATGTTGGTTTGTTTCCACTCCTGCAGTCAAAGGTAGAATGTAGTCCTACAGAATATTGCCCAGTGAGATTTGTTTCTGTGCAAGTTCTATGTCTGGGCAGATGGTTTTCACAAGTGTCTGCCCCATTTACATCTCTAATTAAATAAAGGTTTGCACGAGAATAAATTTGACACCGTAATAATGAGTGTGAAATGCAATTAATACTCTGAAGCTTGTATTCTTGTGCTAGTTATCTCATACAGGTAGGGCTAATAGAGATATGAAAGTGTTTTGTGGGAAAAGGTCAGAATCCATTTCCAGAGTGAGAATGTTGAACCTGAATTGAGTTGCTTCACGTACTGGAACTGGGTGAGTCAAAAAGGAGAAAGATTTAAAAACCCTTTGGAAAGTCATTTCAGAGACTGAGTTTTAGTCACCAGCAGGGGAGATGGAGAACCCTGGTTTTTATGATGTGGTAATACCCAAAGGTACTTTAACATCAGGGGCTTTATTAATTTCCTTTGCAGTATGGTATAAAATTGCCATCTTTGTTTGTTTTTCAATCCATGTTCTATGTGAGCAGCTTTCAGTGCAAATGTTGAGGTCAGTCAAGGTCAGCAGTATGTGTGTGCTGTGTTATTAACTGAAAGAAGGTGTTTCATAGGCTTGGTACCTCCTCAAAAGTACAGTTCTAGCCCAGTGACCAACCTTGCAAAGAAACTACCTGAACTAGTGACATTTCCTATGGTGACTGGAAATAAATTCTGAAAGACAAATTGTCAGGATATTAAAAATGAGTTTTCACTTGATATATTTCTGAAAAGCAGTAGGTTATGAAAAACTTTGATTCCACCTGTCAGTGGATATAGGCTCTGTAGGTCTGAGTAGTCACGACTCCCTGCTTTGCTTTTCAGACTTCCAGCCCTTTCCATGTTCAGGGGCTAATGATGTTTGGTACATAATTGTTGTTCTCTTGAGAATGTGGTGGCTTTTCTTAGCAGTGGGTGAAGGATCCCTTTGTACTAATTGCCCAGTACTGACTCGACTAGATGTGTGAACAATATTTATATATTTTGATTTTTACATACATCATATTTAAACATTTTCAGTGTTCTACTGAAGTCTATCTTCAGACAGTTATCAACCCATAAACCCTTTTATTATATAAAAAATATGAAATCTACATGGTGCTGAAATTCAGAGTGTATTCTGCTTTGAACAATATTCTCTCTGCCTTTAACTCATCTGCCTGCCTTAATTTTTCAAGGCATTTTAAAAGATTTCCCCAACCCTCAAGTGAAGAACCTCAACAGAAATTATTTTAATGAGGGAGACATTTAGCTTAACAGAAGATTCTTTATGACAAAAAGAAATTAAAAGAATAATTGTGCTTTTAAAAGAAAATTAATTAAAAACTGTGTGGTGACAACATCTTGTCTGACATGTTGAGAAGAAGAAAGTGCCTGGAATTGCACAACTAGAATAAAATGTTCCATTTTGCAGCAAGGCCAAGCCCCAGTCTTGTAATTATTTCAAAGGGAGTAAAGGTCATTTTTTATTTGCTACATCTGTATTATATGAGGTTTCTCTACCAGTCTTACAGAAGTTTAACTCATGACCTATTTTGACTGCCCAGATTTCAGTCAACTAACAGTCACAAATCTGATAGACGTATTCCTTTCTCTAAGTGGTGTCATATCTGATGTCCAAAGCTGGATAGTTTTATTTTTTATAGCTCCATAAGACAAGAGTTTCAACTTGAAGATGCCTGTAGTTGGGAGGTCTGAACACAATTTGCCTCAGTTGCTGCATTCATCCTATAGGGGAAGAGTTGTTTGTAGTTGAATTTCAGCATATCTTGCTTGGGCTATTTTTCTGGTGTGCTTCACTGGTTGCTTGCATCTTCAGCTTGGAAGAATTTTCTTTCTGCTGTTTGCACTTTTATACATATTGATTCAGCAACACCATGAGTTGGAAGAACAGGTACTTAAACACACCTATGTGTGCAGAAAATGCATGTCTTTCTGGGCATGGGACCTCTTAGATGCCTATGTGGTGCTTTTATTTAATGGTCAGTAATCAAGCTTTCTGCACCGTGTTTCAGGCTGACTCTGAATATGTTGGTTCAGTTTTACAGATGTCTCATACTGGAAGATTGCAAGGGCATCAAATTTTCAACCCCTATAGAGTTTGGAGTCTCCAAGAAAATCAATATAATATCAATGTCAATAATTGAATGAGGGATTAGGCACTTGTGTGACCTTTATGGCCTGAGCTGGTGAAGGAGAAAGGAGCCCCAGCGCTCACTTGTGTGGTATGGGGAGAAATTGCCCTCACTTTACACCTGAAGAACTTCATTTGCAAAATTGTAATTGTATGTTCAGAATGTCTTGATTAAACAGACCCATGTGAGCAGGACCACTTGAATTTTAGAGCCAATGTCATCCCAGAACCACACAGTTTGACCATTTTCTTCTTGATCACTGTGTGCTCACTCTACTTCATTATTCTTTGGCTGTCCAACAGGCAGCAGATGGGCCATAATAACTTTGAGATCAGAGTACTCTGTACACCAGCTGCAAGTCAGGTTTTGAAAAGCACCTTTGGAGGTTCTGAAGCAGGAAGTACTTCTGAAAAATGTGATTATATATATAGGCTGAAAAATACAGATTTGGCTTTTCCTATTCTTGAATTCATCTCCTTTTGCCTTGCTCTTTAACCTATTACACTTTTTAGTAGATTTTTTTACTGCTGCCTCTTGGGCATTTTAACCTCCATGCTCTTCTTTAAAAGCTGCTAAGAAAAGCAGCTTTTCAGGTGGTTGTCTCTACTCAGGGGTAGAACACAAGCCTTCAGAGAATGAGATTACTATTTCACCTATTTCCAACCAATTTAATTTTGCTTCTAAGCTTTTTCTATTGAGAAGGTGTTTCTGTGGTATCTTTGACCACGTACTAACAGTGACACAAACTGTATTCAACTTTAACCTTTGGATCCACCTCTACTATGATGGAGACATTTCATTTTCACTCTTCCCTTCATGTAAACAAGCTTTTGTTTATAGGGAAAATGGACAAACTGGGGGGGGGGGGGGGGGGGTTGGGAGGGAGCAATTTAACTTAGCAAATAGGTTCTTGCATAGAAAAAACTTCTGTCATGTGAAACTTGACCATTGAATGTACAATTCCTTTAATCTGATGATCAACTTTCTGAAACTAGCTGTGGAGACTCTTAATATATCAATTATTTAAATCATTTTTTAAAGTGCTTGATTTAAACACACATTCAAGACTAGTTGTATTAACCTGTGATTTCTAGGAGCAACATTATGTCTTATGTTTTAATGAAGATCAGTTATATTCTCTATTGATTATTGGAGTTAAATTTAACCTTGAAAGTTACTATTTCATAATACCTATGCTAGTCCATATACATAAATGCAAAAATCTTACAGGAAAAAAAAAAATTGTTTAGCAAGATTTGAAGGGGAAGTGCAATGTGATGGATATTTTGCTTTATGAGCATGGAGCCCAATGTTGGATTTTATGAGCACTGAGTCTGAATACAGCATCATTCCCAGTAGCCAACATGATGGATGAATGAGTGGATGTTAAGTCCATTTCCTTTCATTTTTTTTTTCCTCAGGTTCTGCTGCTTGCATGTGCAGAAGATTTAGAATGTGTCCCTGGATTCCAGCAAAAGGTTTTTTATATTGAACAGCCATTTGAATTCAGAGAGGATCAGCCAGTTCTGAACCGTATGTTATTTTCTTATATTACTACTGTGCAAAAATCAGAATTGCTCATGTATTCGTATCTCCTGCCTTGTATCAGAATTTTTTTTTTCTTTGTACATAAGTTTTTGAACATTGCCATGATTCTGCCTGGGTTCCCCTGCATTAATCCTGTATCTCTACAGACTTTGTTCCATGAATTAGAGATAGCAAAATACAGTTTGTAATCACTTAGGTAAATATTAATATTGTGAAAACTTGGAATCATCCCCTTTTTAAAAAGTAAATTTACTCTGAGGGGTTTTTTTATAGTCTTTCCTATAATCTTGGAAATCAGGGTTTGTCTGACAACAATTCACTATTAACTTGTGCGACTCAAATTTAGAAGCTTAAGTCTTAAAGGTTTAATTCAAAGCTGGTGCAAGTTCAAGCCTTTACATGGCATTCAGTGCAGGCTGAAGGAAGCTTGTGATTATTAGTGACAGCAAATTGTTACTACACGTGTTGTACAAGGGGATAGTCAGTAATATTTGCAATGACCAGCTATCATATAATAAAATCCACTCTGGCACCATAAACTCAAAGCATTAAACTGAAGATGAACCATCTTTCACTCTTGCTGTTCTTTCACCAAATTCAAAATGTAATGTCAGAATTAGTTGTCAGTCTGAAATTACTTGTTTAAACTTCACTCATTCAGCCTTTGAGAGATGCTAAAATAAACCTTTAGGATAATGCTTTTAGTCTAAGCATTTTGATAAGTTACTTTGAGTTGCATTTTCAGAGGAAATTTAGATTGCACATAGTAATCCTATTCACAGAGATGAGATTGTTATGCAACTTGGAGTGATTTCAAACATCTAATTTCTAGAAGCAATTTTGGTTTATTTGAAATTCTTATTTTAAAGAGTTGATGAACACATCATTCCCACATGGTTAAAAGTGGAAATTCTTCGACTACAAGAAGTTTGGATGTCATAAGCATGCAAAGTGAAGACCTATGTAAAGAAAAGCAATATTAAGAAGTTATTGTTGACTAAAAACCCCCTTTGTTGGGTTATTTGGCTGCTTTGGAACTTTGGTGCTGTCGTGGGTCAGGCCAGATCTCTTGCTGATTTTTGCTTGTCCTCCCAAATACATGAAGGAAGAGCTGGTTTAGCCACAGTCGACTGGGCTGCTCTACAGTGACCCAGCAAATTGCACTGGTGTGAAACTAGCACAATAATTAAGACACAATCATTAATGTGAGGAGGAGAGAAGAGCAGGAGGAGACTTAGAAATGCCTGGAAACAATCTTCGGAATTAAATTATTTTAATAAGCAGACAGTAAATTGGGCTAATAAGTAATGTTGGACAAAGGCAGCCTGTCGATGCATGATTCTAGTTAATTCAATCACTCTAAGCACTGTGTCCTTCATGCAGCAGCATTGAACCTCTGCACAGTTTCTTCAGGTTAGCTGGCAACAGAATTGATACTTTTAATTGTCTCTTTGAATACACTTTACATGCTCTTGCATCTTTTCATCCCCATTACCCAAGAGTGGTGTAATTTACCAGTTGCATTGCAGTGTGAGGCTTTACCAGAGCTATGTAAATTAAGAGTGAATATGCAAAGCAGCCCTATAGCAGTGATTGTTTTTGCAGTCCCTGATAAGACAAGGAGCTCCTTAATTCTTGTCTCAAGTGCAATAAAACAATCTGTTTTTTATTTTTTCACTTTAAGCAAGGACCTACTGTACATTTCATTGCTTGTATCTCCCTTGCAATTAAATATGCTATGGCTGTTTCCTAGGTATTATTCCTACATATGGCAAGGTTAATGATATTTTACATTTACTGATGGGAAGAAGGAAGAGAAGCTTAAACTCTGGGCACAGAATTTTATCTTGTTATTCTGATAAGTACTAATTCTTATCAAGCTACTTATAAATTGATCAGAACAGTTACATCAGTCTAGCTGTTTATGTATTTCATCATTCCTCTTTGTTTTGCTGCAATTCTGCTGCTACTTCTTAGCTTTCTCTCAGTGTACCTAGGCTGAACTGCTTTTTTGACTTTGGTTTACATTTTTTAGTTTATCATTATATTTGACTTAACAGCAACTTTCAGACTTGGACCACTTTGTTTTCCTAATTTCATAGTTTTCTTCTTAAATTTGATTTTTTTTTCTTCTTTTTATCAGAGCCCTTTATCTCCTTATAACTTGCTTTCTTTGAACATAAACAAAATCAGACATTATTCTCCTACTTTTGGTCTACCCAGTTCTTTTCCATGAGTGCAGTTTGCTTAAACCAGATGGCCCCTTGATGTAGTGGGAGAGGATTCAGAGTAACTTTCTAGAAATACTAGAGGGTTTCTCCACATAATTATTCTTTTAAGAAGCAGTTGCATTAATGGATTTTTTTTCTTATAGTTTTGTTTTTAGTTTAGACCATCTTTAGTTAGGAACATCTTCTACAATCAAACAGAGAAGATCATATAAATTGCTACATTCTGGATAATTGACAGCATTTAATTTCAGGTTTTACACCTTCCTGAAACACTTGTGGTCATGAAATGCTTCCCCAGCAGAAAACTTGGCTTTGGCAAGGCTGGCAGGTCGGTGGTAGTGACAACGCTCCATCATGCCAGGCTGATAGAAAGTTCCTAATCAGACTCATCAAACGTGGAAATGTAATTGTGTTACATTAATCATGTTTATACTTAACATATATGAGTCTTGGCTTTTGGGGGTATTTTTAATTGACAATGAATCAAATAGTGCACTTGAAAAATGGAGGCAATTAACATAAAAGCGTCAGGTGATGCGCTGTGCATGCTAAACTGGGGAATACATTGCTGGTGATTTAAATGTCAAAACAAAGGAAGTTTTGACCCTTACTTGAAAAGCTTTAATTTGGATGTTAATTAATGGCTGACCTCTTCTGTCTCTTACGTGATAGATTGCATGTTTCAGAGCTTGGACTGCTTTAAGATCAGGGCTTTATCTGCATTTAGGTAGTTCTCTTTTTTATCTTGTGGGTTTCAACAGACCTTTCTATTCAGCCATATTGAATATTTTTGTTTATTCATATGATGGGAAATACATTAGTCTGCTTACCATTAATGCTTACAGATAGTTCTGTTGTCAAGCAAAGCTGTAAGCTCCTCTGTTCAAACTGAGTAATGCCTATGGAAATGTCAGAGCAGACCATTCCTACTATTCCAAAATCACTTGTGTACATGGGTCATGGCACCAATCGCACCCAGATCACCATGTTTCCTATTGATTCTTGGATGCTGCCCTGTGAGACCTGTTATTTATCCCATCTCTTCCCCCTTATTCCCATGCCATTTGACTGTACAAATGGCCTCTTCCCGTGGCTGATTCACACTGTCAATATTGGTGCTTCTACTCTGTTACTTGTTCTTATCCATAGTGTTTTGTCACATGTTTGATTCATCTCCCCCTGCTTCACTTGTTCTGCAGCTTGCATGAAGCCAAGGTGGCAGCCTAATTCAATGTATTATAATATGTCAGACCCTCTACAGAGTTTTAGCATGAGGTTTATATGGTAGTGTTAACTCTTCATGCTGAATATTGCAGGGTTTAGGTAATTAGAGCTACAGGTGGTTGGCAGTTGTAGCTTGCAAAGAACATGTTCAAGTGAGGTAAGGTTTTTATTTTTTTTTTTTTGGCTTAGTAATTTCTTGCAGGGAAAACTGCCTAGACTTTTGGGTAATAGCTAGATAACTATGGATCTTTCACCTATTCAGGTATACATATCCATAGTGTATCCTTTTAGAAACATAATTGCAGCTTCTTTTAAGAGAAGTCTTTAACGTGTTTTGAATTCTACAAACATCTTAACATACTGAGCAATTTATGTGAAATGAAAGTAATTTTAAGAAATGTACTACTTCAGAAAGTGTTGAAAAATTACTCGGTTCCTGTGCTTGGCATGTGGTAGCAGGTTCTACAGAAATGTCTCAACTTTTCTACCAAGATAGCAGAATGCTTTTTAGACTCCAAAATATATCTTAATGTACACGCTTCTATGTATAGAACTTAAATAACAGAGCTTCAGTTCTGACACTTGGATATGTGATTAAGACCAGGCATCTGGGACCCTGTTGTGCAATATGGACAGAAATATTGGTCAGGATTTGAAGCTAGACATTAGGGATCTCTTAATCATGCTATTCTCATTTAAATGGCTGTAGGAAGCCAAATTTGTGTTACTAAAAATCTGAGGAAATATCGGGGGGTATGCAAAACAGTCGAAAAATTATGGAAGTAGT
This sequence comes from Ceyx melanurus, assembly GCA_024611195.1. Taxonomy (NCBI): domain Eukaryota; kingdom Metazoa; phylum Chordata; class Aves; order Coraciiformes; family Alcedinidae; genus Ceyx; species Ceyx melanurus. The sequence continues at coordinate 64,471 of JANHGL010020652.1, read as the reverse complement.
TTTTGAAGTGGGAGAATGGGAACTTTACAACACATTCAAGAAGGCAGAGCAAGGAGAATCTTCACAAGGTAGGTCTTCTTGCATTTACAAGCAATGTCTTGGGTATTTTACTGAAGTTTGCTCAACTCTTACAAAGAGTGGAAAAGTTGTCTGTGTGTATTGCAAATATATATAGTGACTAATACAGAAACTCTTGGATGCGTCTCTGAACAGATGTATGGAGATTGATGTTACAATATAACATGATTAAAGTAAAACAGAAGAGGAAAAAATGGTTGTTGAAGGCTAGAGAGCCAGACAGTTGCCTTCTAAGCAATGCATGTCAGCTTACTAACAGGATCTGAGGGAAAATTAAAACAGACTGGTTTTGGTTTTGTTTTTGGCTGTTGTGTTGTGGTTTTTTTTGTTTTGTTTTGTGGGGGTTTGGTGGGTTTTTTCTAGGTGTTTTTTTTTTAATGCATGTACATCTAATTGAACTAGTTTTGGAGAAGGTATGACATTACTGCCCAATGTAAAAGAGTCTCTGAAAAACATCTTCAAGGCTAAGTCAAGAATCCTTTAGGGATATAGCTGGCTCTTGTAGAGCAATGAGGGAAAGCCATATGTCTTGGAGAAACCTTTTCTTGGCATAATTCCAAGATAGAGAAAATTAAGATCAAAACTCAGAAAGTGTCTTGTCTGTTTCATTGAGCAAAGCCACACAACTCTGGTTTAAAAAGAAAACAATTAATTGGGTGAGCATCTTTGCAGTGACAGTGAATGCTCTGCTAACAGGTTGGCCTGGTTTTTGGAAGCTAAAAGTAGCAGATTACTCGGTCTGAGATTTCATTTGCTTCTGGAGAATTTCCAAAAGCCATAATGTTTCACAGATACTACTTTTTTGCAATATGGGTAGGCTTTGGTTGGCTGAAGCATGCCAGCTGTTCTTCTAATAGTCTAAATCAGTGACCAACTGCTCAGTATTAGCTGCACGGGGGCTCTCAGTGCAGTGCAAACCTTGTATTAATAGTGTCCCAGGTGCTGCCATGGAAGATTTCTCTGTTTGTTTCCAGTTGGCAATTCCAAAACAACAACAAAAAAATCAGATTAACTAAGCTATTGCTCCTTGACTGATTACCAGTGCAAGCCACGAGGCAGCCTCACTCTCTGCAGGCACAGAAACCTGTTGGAAGGTCAAACACAATCTGTCTTGAATTTTTCTAGTAAGTAGCTCCCTATTTTCACAGACCACGTTTCTGATAGAACTTTTAATTTGAGGATCTTAAGCAAGCAGCATTCAAAAGAATCATGGCTAGCTAACCTTTTCCATTACATTTCAAAGTGCAGTGTGGACATTTAGTAAGAATTAATGGGAGTATGTGAGGTTAAATCTTCCTTTAAACATAGAATCTCATTTAAGTTAATGATATATAAAAGCATGCTCATATTCTTGAAAATAATTGTAGATGTAGTTCACAATTAATTCTCAGCTTTTAGGATTTCTCCCTGCTAATCCAAATCAAATTATAACTTCTCTAATGTAATTATGCTCACGCTTCAACTTGCAGTTTTTCTTTCCCTTTGCTTATTTAAAGAAGTCTTTCCTGGACAGGGCAATCTGCATGCATCTGCTTTAATAGACACATGTCCTTTTCACAGAGCTTGCTTGTGGCATGTGAGCTCTCAGTTTTGCTTTTAGAATAAGTGACACTAGCAGCAAACTTGTGAAGTCTTTCTCAAATATATTAGATTGAATGTTTTTTCTAGCTGGAGGCAAATGTTCCTTAATTTGTCTTGTGTCTCTGTTCATCTTACCCACCTGAATGCTTCTCTTTAGAGAAAAGAAAGAAAAAGTAACTTTTCTTGGTATGATTCTGAAAGCTCTGGTCACTTCAGAATCATTTTGTGCATATTTGTGTGCCTCGTTTCTTGCTGGGCAGACAAGTGAAGCTGTAGGTAGTGGACTAAGTGCATTTTGTGCTTGGAAAAAAAAAAATCAACCTTGGCGAGTGGTAGGCTTTGCTGAAGTAAGAATTTGGCTAAAAGGGATTATCTTTAACAAAAGTCTTCAAGGAATTCTTTTTAAACAAGGTGAAAATGAAATTTGGAGTCCTGGGAAAGCCTAAAAAGACTATTCCTATAGAGATCTGGGATGCTGCTTTTCAGACAGGAGCTCCACTTTCAATATCAGCTTTGATTCCTTTCCTTTCTTTCTAACAAAAAAATTGCTTCTTTTGGCTGTCAAGAGAACTGAGGCAGAACTGAGGAGACTTTAAAGGAGGCAGCAAAACAAAGGCAGTACTGGAGCAGCTTACAGGTAGCTGATGGCAAAACAGAGATTCAATACTGAGGTTGTAGGAAGCATTGGAACATCTTTTGACACTTTGGAAACACTTGCTAGCAAGTACCAGAATGAAATGCAGCTTACATGGAAGTAAATGGTAATCTAAGGGTCTAATGGGACCATTCTGCAGCCAGGGGTTCAGGTTTATTTTACTCAAGGACAAATGATAAATCTTACATTGCTTATCAGCAGTGGTGTGAACACTTGCTGGCTGAGCTGTCCTGCCTCCCAGTTTTTGCCCAAACACTGGAAAGTGGCTTGTAGCAAATGTGGCTTTTTTTTGTTTTAATCTTACTTATCTTCTGTAGCTTGAATATATTTATATTCTTTACTAACAATGCTGATAAGAAGCATTGTTTGTGTAAATGCATTCAGGCCTGTGGGTTTTGTTTACCTTCTTTTGTGGCAGTGAACTAGCAGCAGAAAATGTGTTCTGGTTTGCTAGAAAACCAAATTGCCTGGTTACAAGTAGGACTCCTGCAGACTTATTTAGTTGGAATTTTAATTACAGTGCCAGCTCTCAACTCCTACAATAAAACAGTAGGGAGACCACTATAATTTGACCTTTATAAAACATTAACACCAACCTATACAAAAATATAACTTCAACTTTAAAGAATAAATGCAGCAGGAGGCAGAATTCAAGGAATTCTGACAATCGTCAAGCATGCGTATAATATTTTATTTTGGGGGGAAAAAATTAAAAATACACTCCTGTGGACACCCAAGTGTTGTTGGAGTGATGGGTTTACTATCTGTCCATCTTCTGGTCCTCATGAAAATGTGGCACAGTTGGCAGAGGACTAGGTGAATGGGTTTATCATGCCCTGGGGGAAGCAGGTGAAGCTTAGAGGATATTTCACAAATCACGTGGGAAATGCTGATGTCTAAAGCCTGTTGCTTTCCCCAGAAGAGTCAATCTGGGAAACTGCAGGTACATCCTCATTCTGTCTCCTCTCCCTTGCTCCATTCCCTGGTGGGGGAAGTATTCTTGACTGTTGTTGTGCATCTCACCCTGGGCCAAGTGCAGCAGCACTGCTGGAGCATGGAATGGTTAACAGTACTGGCTCCCAGCTGTGTGCAGCACCATAAATGGTCACAAACATGGACCTGCTTTGGGTTAATTCTGGCTAAAACAGTCCTGGAATTGTGTTGTGGCAGCTCATAGTATTTTGTCTTTCTGTCCTCATGGAAAGGTGATGAAGTGTGTGCTCCAGGTCTTCTATTGATTTTAATACCATTCAAAGCATAGTTTAATCAATTGTACCTTTTTTTTTTTTTTTTGAAACCGAATTGAAACTGTAAACATCAGGATATTTTAAACAAATTGTTTTTTTATGTCCCATAATAATCAGATTTGAAGATGTCGGAATGCTGAGGCTATAAGTTGCTTTTATGTCACCTAAACCACTTTTGTTTTAGTTGCCTATGTCAGCTTTATTTTGCTGTTTGCTTGACAGGTGAAGCATTAACTGCCAAAATCTATTGTTCTTTAATTGTACCCCTGATGTGATGACTTGGAACACGTTATATTATGGATACCTGCTGTTAGTAAGATGCACTCTTCCTCTGCTGCACATACTAGGGAAGAGAAAGAAAGGAAAAGAGTGTACATCAGTTTCTGAGAATGGAATGTTTCAGGACTCAAACTTCACTACCCTTAGGGTTCACAGGCCCATTTAAGGTTAAAAGTTGTCTTGAAGAGCTATCATAGGTGGAGCTGTATGGCTGTGAGGAACAGCACAATTCCAATAATCACTCTGCATTCAAGGAGTGGCTGCTTCTCCTCTCCTGGTGCTTGAGGAGGTAAAATGTCTGCAGCAGAGGCTCCTCTCTCCATGTGCAGTGTCCAGTGTCCAGATACATCCTCGACCTAAGGGCTTCCTTTAATTTCTCTCTGATCTTGTGTCCAAACATGCAAACAAATGATATGAAAGATATGAAAGCAGCTATTGGTTACTCTTGGCTCTTCTAGGCCAAAGTGGCATTCAGCCTGGCTTGTATTTGTGGAGAAAACTCAACTGTGACACAGAAGAAAATAGGACATAGTGGTTTTACAATATTTCTCTAGACAATTATTAGCAGTACTGTGGGAGTTATACAGTATAATTGGCAACCAAAGAGGTTGGTTTATTTAAATTTTTAGAAGTTAGGTTTGTGGCACAGGAAATAATCTAAAACTGTCTTGAATAGCAGAGCTTATAACTCTTATGATTAACAAAATACATGCTCCAAAAGTTCTGTAAGACTTGGTGTTTCTCCTGAGAAATGTCACATCTTGTGCAGGTAGGCAGAAGCTTTTTAGCATCATAAAATAGAAGCTTCTGTTGACTGTAAATCAAAAAAAAAAAAAAGAGAGAAAGTTTATTAAAAATTATATTATTACTTCTGGCACTTTACTTCTATTCTTTGAGACACTGTCTTTAATTGCTTCTCCAATACAGTTAAAAGAAACTGAAATATAGACACTTGAACACGTACACAATAAATCTATTAATCTTAATGCTTCTGGAAGTATTGGGCATTGACTACTCACTGCTGTTTTTATAAGTCAGCATCATTTCCCAGAATTGTAGGATACTGCCTACAGTTAGCGTTGATAATTAATTGAAATGAAATTACTTATATAATGAATGAGTGCTGGACAGTCTTAACTCTTTCTGGCACCGTAGCTATGCTTTAGATCCTTATTTAGCAAGGTATTTAAGATCCCTCCACACTCTGTACAGAAATTTAACCTTACTTCAATGTACTAAATCCTGTTAGCTTCAGCACAAGGTTTTGCCTGTGAAAATCTTTGCCCTTTGGGAAAGGCTTGGCTATGGCAGAACCGTAAGGTGACTGTTCTTTTGTGTGGCTGCAAAAGGCACACAAGTTTCCCAGCACATATTTTCTGTGCTGAAACAGATGATTTGGCATGATTATGATCTGAGCCATAAATCCAGCAGGAAGTTCAGCTTCCACAGATGAGGGCTGTTTCTGCTGAAGTTGAGTTTTCTTGTGGAGTTCTGTGCCAAAACTCTCATTCTTAGATACAAGTGCTATGGGATTGTAGGTGACTGAGCAAACAAATGTAACTGGTCTTTTTAATGTTCTCTTAATGATGTCATAAATATGATGAGGCTGCAGATGCAAACAGATGGAGCAGGTTGGTGCTGCTCCCTGCCTGGGGAATGTAGGTGAGAGCCTCAGGAAGGTGGGATGCTGGCAGGGGTCCTGCCCGGGAAGGCTGGTGGGGAGCAGCCCTGGCTTGAACAGCTGCTGCTGCCCCCATGAGAGCTGGCAGATTTAAACTTACTTTATAGATACTTTATATCTTTATTAAAATTAAAGGCCAGGCTGAATGTGAACAGATGGGAAATGGGAGGTTACAGGTAAAGGTCATAAAATTGTTCTCTGTCTGGCTTTGCTATTTATACTCTCTAATGCCAGGTTCACAAGACAGTCTTCTTGCTAAAGCTGGGGGTTTAGAAAACTTAGTGGCAGCCTCTGAGTTCAGATTGTCCTCTGTGGAAATGCCTGCATGAGTTTAACAGACCATTGCCAGGTTAGTAATGGTGGGAGGGAGACTGAGAGACACACAGTTTCACTCGAGAAATCTCAAGGGCTTATTTCCATTAAGACAATACAAGAAGATAGTGCTCACAAAGATCAATTAAAGAGCTGCTCTAGACCAGAAGCACATGAGAAGGTACCCAGGCATTGCACACAGCAGCCTACCAGGGTTGGGTAGCTGCGAGATGCAGGGAGTGGGATGGCACACACTGGGCTGGCTGCAGATGGGGTTTAACTGGGTGGCTGGGTAGAATTGTGCAAAGCAGGAATGGCACCTCCTGCCTTTGGGAGTTGTTTAAGAAGAAGCAAACCTTAAAGAAAAAAAAACACAAACCAAACAATAGAATAACAACAACAACAAAAAACAAACAAAAGAAACAAATAACTGAGTAGTGCAGTCAAATGCAGAATACTCTACAGCAAACTGCTGCTTCACTCTTTCCTTCCTCTCATCTCTGTGACACTCTTTGAGTATTTGTGGCAGTTTTTGAAGTCTTGTGTGCCACATTGTGTGTTCTCATCTAGGTTTTCTTGAGGAGCAGAGCCTTTGCTTGGATCTACTTGTCTCACGTTCCCAGGAGAGTGAAAACTTTTAACTATGCACATATGCCCCCGCTTTACCCTTCTGCTGCCTCTTCCTTCTGTTGAAGCTGTTCCACTTTAAAGGGATTAATTATGCGTGGATTAAATGAGTGACACCATAGCCTGGTAGCTTGCCTGTTTCTATGAGTGAACAACAACAACAAAAAAAACACACAAACAAAAACACACCTAAACCAACCAAACAAAAGACAAACAACAAAACTATGGGAAGCATTAGTGATTTTGAAATAAGTATTTTTATAGATGTTTTAATAGATATTTGGGGAGAGGGAATTGGAACCTGTTTGTGGTGTTCACAGGAGAATATTTGGATATAATATATGAAGTATATGGATATATTTCAATATAATTTGAAGCATGTAGAAACATTTAAATATCTGTTTTGGCCAGAAGCAGAATAAAATGTGTTGCCTTCTCTGGAATTTTCAGACCTTGACTATCTTTTCTGTGATTTGCTTTTGTCTTTCTTCCTGCAATGATTAACTGGAATCAGATGAAATGGTTCCAATAAAAGGTTCTGACACAGCTTGCTGGTTAGAGTTTTCTGGGTAGTAGAGGGGATAGGACAGGTTCCAGTAGCTTTGAGCAATCAGGGCAGCTGAACTGGAGTCTTCCAGATCCTGGTGGAATACTGGAGCTGCTGGGTACATGAAGAACATCATGGCTTTTCCTGCTCCACCCTGAAGCTTTGTAATTCTGGAACCTTACTTATTTTTCCTACATTTGTTATAAATCCACCCTTTGTCAAGAGGAATGCTTTCTGTTGCATTGAACAACTGTGGTTTTTAGAGCGTGGTGGTGTTTTTGTTGTTGGTTTTTGTTTTTGTTACTCTTTTTGACAAAAAATATTTTTCATTTGCATTTGATTCTGGAATCTCAATACCTTCTGCTTGGCAACTGAACCAAAAATTCTTTGCACAGCTCTAATGGTGTCAGTGAATTGATTTCCTTAGAACACAAGAGCTGCATTTCCTTTCTGGAATGCCCTAAAGTCATCATTATTAATGATAAATGACAATAGAAATTTGCAGAGAAATTAATAGCTTAGGTATTGCTCTGAAATGAGAAAGCAACATGGATGCCCTTGAAGGATCCTGAACATCTCTTCCTTTGCACATCATCTACTCCTTGTTCGTGCATAGATTATAGGAGAGCCATACTATGATTTATTTGCCATCTGGCTTACTCTATTAGAGCAGTGTTATCAAAAGTGAAGGAGATTACGTGACTGTGTTAGCTGGGCTTGCTTTCTTGCATGCCAGCAGGAGATGTAAATGGTTGGTATTTTGCCTTTTTTCTTTTTTTCTAGAACAAAGCTTAAAGTGCCTGAAATGATGGTCATTGATTTCTGAGACCAGTGGGTTTAGCAAGCACATACCTCCTCAGCTCTATTTCAGAGACTTCAGATGGTGAAAACCATGAAGGAATCAGAATGGTTTGAGTGAGAAAGGACTTGAAAAATCATCTAGTTCTAGCCCTGCTGCCATGGGCAGGGAGACCTCCCACTAGACCAGATTTCTCAAAGCCCCATCCAATCTGGTCTTGAACCAGTGATTGAGCAGCCACAGATTCCTTTCCCCTCAAAGAAACAAGAATGAGCAAATTATCTTCAAACAACAACTTTGGAATAGCAGTATCTCATTTGTTTCTAATAATTAACCTGATCTCAAAACTCTTTTTCTGATGTTCAGAAACTAGCAATGGTGTTTGGCAGCTTCTGTCAAAACGGAGCTCTGCAGAGTCTGATGTTCAGCATTAAATGCAAATGCTGTTCTGTGTACTTCCCTTCCAATCTTGTGCTAAAAAATTTAATTAGAAGGATTATAGGAACTGAAACAAAATGGGGGAAAATAGATCTTCCTTCAGGGGGAAAAAATAATAATATAGAAATATAATTGACTGTTTTGATCTGAAGCTTCCAAGGGTTTGGTAGAAAACTCCTCTGGTAGGCTCGTGAAATCTTACAGGAATTACAAAAAGTGCTGAACGCTGATCTGTGAATGCCATTTGTAGCTGACTTCATGCAGTTCTGTTTTACCTTTAGAAAGTAAAATCAATTTCAGATGAGCTTTGACAGGGAGGTGTTGAGATGTGTGAGTCAGCACTTACTCAGATATTTCTGCCAGCCTGTTGGGAAGACAAAGAATTGTGATAGTTATTAGCAATAGCAGTGCTAGCCTGAAAGTACAGCTGGGAAACTAAAGGAAGAAAGCATTTCTTGCCCTGTCCTGGCACACTTCATGAAAAACTACATTTAAACTTAATATCAGTGTACAAACCCAAAATTTATCTTGATTTAGGAGCTTTTTTCGCTCTCTGCCTCCCTTCTGCAAAATCACGCTGTCATTGCTTTTACTGTGTTAGCAATTCCATTTTGAATTCCCAAAGTGTTGTGTTTTTTTTTTTTTCTAATCTGAAACAGTATGTTGGGCATAAGTCAGTACAGCATGATTGAAGCAATGAGGGATTTCATTCTTTTTATCCACAATCTTTGAGCTATATTTAATAACCCTTTATAATAATCTTTCCACTATACTGAATTATGTATCGATTCTGTTTTACAGTAGCTTCATTGCAGAATTCCAGAAGGAAAATAGGCTTTTAGATGTCAACCCAAAACTCTTTACAGTTTTGAATATACTATTACATATAATTCTGTGAGGACCTAATCATATATTGTTTGATTTCAGTGAAACAACTCTCACTGACTTTACTGGGAGCTGGCTGAGACTCAGATTGAACTATTGCCATGTTATTGAAAGTATAATAGGCATTTTGATTCAATTTTCCATCTCTTCCATGGTGCTACATTTCAGCTCTGCTATGCGTGCAGTCCTGCTACATCTGGCACTATGTAGGGCACTGTGATCCCTGACTGCAGCTTTCAGGGAGGCATTGGTAGAATTGTCTTGAAAAGAGAAAATCAGTGATGTGGTTTTCAGCTGTAGATGATGTTGATGGGGCTGTTGCACATGGTGTGTGTTACGGAGGGGGGATCTGGAAGATGGGATTGTGGCTGTGGTTGCACAGGCTCCTGTGGCTGAAGTTCCAGAGGTTAACAGCTCTGTTGCATGCAGAGGTCTCTGATCATTTATTTTTAGTGGCTGCTGTAACAGAAAGTAAGAGTGGCATTTAAGAGAGACAAAGCACCTTATTAAAGTTAATGCCTTTGATTTGCTTCAAATCATCTGTAATCCATGTGGACCTATCATAATTTATACCTTGCTTGGTCACAGCAATAAGTCTGAAACTGTCATGTAATCTGCATCAACGCTTGTGCACAGGAGAAATTACACATACTGCTTACTGAAGTTGGTGTCATGGTATTTATCTCTCATTGCTTAGAAGGTTATCCTCAGCTTAATTGGTGTGTCTCATTATTTATATTGCTAGGGGGAGAAAAAAAAAAGAATTAAATACCAAGAGAGAAAGATAACAGAGGTTTTGCTTCATAAGATAAATAAAAATCAATTTCTATTTGTTTCTAAACATGATAAATGTGGCTAGGTTTTTCAGTCTTCCCCACCGCCCCCAAAGTCTTGAGCCTCCTGAGGATAACTTTAATAGGATAAAGTGGCCTTTGAAAGGCAATTAGCAAGATTCTTATGAACTGGTCCATGCATGTGCCATGCTCAAACCCCTCCTGATTAATGCTCATTTTAATTCCATTTCTTGGGATTTATTTACTCATTTCACATATAATGTATTTAGTTCCTTTAACCCTGCTCTGTGATTTGAAAACATATTGCTGCATTTTAACTTCACTTCCAGCTGCTGCTCTACCTGCTCCTCACGTGAGCAAACAGCAGCCTGGGTGCAGCCTGGTCACTCGTGCACATCTACTGACCTGGAGCCAGTTTGAGTCCCAACACTCCTGGACTAATTTTCATTAACAGGGGCTAACTCATGAGCTTGATTGCTTCAGCTTTGGGGCAGGTTTCTTAGGGAGGCATGAAGCTTTTCTCAGAGTAGTGGGAGAGTTCCTTCCATAGCACTCTGAACACTGTGAATCTGAAGATACTTTGAACTGGGATCCCTGGTAATTAAAATACTAAAGTCTCTGATTAGTATTAGACATTCATAAGAATATGATGCAGCAGACACATGGGTTATAGAGCAATAAAAAGTGAGCTTAGTTCACAATCAATACAGCGTCTGATCAATACCAATAATATTGTAATGATGCTTATGAAAAATGGGATCAGTGGGGAAGACACTGGACTCTTTAGGATGAAATTCAGCACCTTGTGTTGTCTCTCTCTTGATTGTATTCTAGAGGAATCGTTTTCCTGGAGGCATACACCTCCACTGTAACAAAAACTTTCTTTACATATGCCTTATGTGCTATATCCATGAAAATGTTTAATTCTGGAAAAATCTGCCCTATGAAAGAAATTCCAGCATTTTTCACTCCTCATCCAGTCTCCATCCATGGCCACATTTTGAGAATTCCATGAAAAGTCAGGTCCCTATTGAGTGTCTTCCAGCAGCTACTAATAAGTTGTATTTAATTAATATTGTTCCTTTGATACCGTAGCTTTTTTGTTCAGGAAGACTCTACCTCCAGGAGGCTTTTGAACTTTTTTTATGTGCTTGAACACCTTTTGTGAGCTGTGCTTCTTTTATGTTTATTTCTGTCTCTGGAAATTAGTACAGTGGGAAAAGTGAAGTCCCTGGCATCCACCTGCTTCCTTGAGCTCAAATGCTTCAAGCACCAGCCCACCTATAGACCAGAAATAAGCAAACAAACAGATCTGACCAGAAGGTTTCAGCAAACAGCATGTACTGCTTGTTCAAAATTAAATGAGGTGCAGAACCAATCTCAAAACAGCCTGTTTGGTGGAAACAGAGAGGGGAAGTCAATTATTGAACTTGCATCCTGTTTACACCACGTACAGGCGCATCCTGTTGCTGGTAAATAATTCGAACTGCTAGAAGTAATATGACCTCTGAGGCAGGAAATATCTTCCTACATCTGTTTTCAGTTAGTGAGATTCTTAGTAGATCACTACTGGATATAAGTAGAGATTAGTACCTTTCCCTGGCTTTACAATATCACTAATATTTTTAATGTTTTATAAGGAATTCTATATATTCTTGAAAGATAAATGTGAACAGGGCATTCAAGGCTTAGGATTTTTGAACTGGGATGTTCCTTGGGGTTGTTTGAGGACATATTTCTTGTGCACAAGCTGTTGCTGCAAAGCTGGGAACCTGATGCTGAAGAGACCTTCACACTGAAATGGTCGCTGTGAGCCTATCATGCTAAAATTGGCCTGAATAGCTATGGGTCAGATCTGAACTGGATGAAATCACTGTCAGCCCCTGTTGTTTTACTCCTTTATGGGCTCCTCTGAGAAATTTGCACAGCTTTCTACTGGGACTTGCTTTAATTTAGCTGGTTTTCTGTGTATTGATCTTCAGCTGTCAGCTAATTTATAGGCAGCATTCATGCAGCACAGTGTGTACATTGTGAGCATGGGAGACAGGAATTCACCAAACCTTGTTCCTGCAGCTCAGTAATGCACTACAACTACAGTAGTAAATTCACCATGCCTGGGACTGCTCAATGGCACTAGGGCCAGTTGGCACTGAACTGCTATATCTATTCCATTAAATTCTCTTGGTCTCAGAACGAGGATGTCTGTGTGCAAACTTTCTACTGAGTGCTCCTCAAGCCATGCATACTCTCAAACTAGCTCTGAGAGTATCTGCAGTGAGGCTGCAACAGGGGAGCACAAAGAGAAAGCTGCAGGAGCTGTACTAAACAACATTTACGAGTGTGGGTGCAGCTCTTAATAGCATTTGCCAGATGTAATGGTTTTCCATTGAGGATTCAATATGGAGGGAAAATTTAAGAGCAATAGGAGCTGGTAAAATTCCTAGGACTGTTGGAAATGCAGATGATTATGAAGTTAAAATGGTAGAAAAATCTCTGCTTTTCCTTGGCCCTGCTTATTGCACAATGTACATAAGTACTCTCAGTTAAGTCACTGAGGCTGCCAGCAAACTTATGCAAGCACTTCTGAGGAAACATATGCTTATGTGGAATGCTGACTGGAAGTTTAGCTAACGATCTATTCAGCTCTGGGTGCCATACACAGATCATGAAACATTTACTTCCAATAATTAACTGTTTTTATAGTTTGGTGGATTTTTTTTGTTTGTTCTTCTTTAATGTCATGCAGGCATATTGACAAACATGACTTTTCTGCTCTACTCTTAGGGAAAGTTGCAGCTGCAAAGGTTCCTTGAGTTATGCCAATCATTTGCAGATGTTCTTCTGAAAGCAAAAAATTATATAGACTTTCTAGATGACAATAAATTGTAGAAAAAATGTTAGATACACTCTTATCTCTAAAAACTGTGCTGTGGTCACCATGCATCAAATATTGCTAATATAACGATGACCTTTGAAAAGAAAGCACATTATGCTGTAGCTGTCTTCATATTATAACTGTGGAATGCTGGTATACAAAAGTCAAGCTATTAAACAGTGGGAGAAATGGAGTGAAAATAATGTGTTTTGCTTGTGTCTGGTATTGCTATTCTGATAGGTACATTCTTCTCTTTTTTTTTTTTTTTTCCTCTATTAAGTCATGCACTTCTTGAAATAATAAACCACAGAGATACATCAAATACAAAGTAATACTTTGGAAAGTCAAATCCCACTGAGTTTTGATGAGTTGGATCAAAATCCAATTCACTAAAAGTCATTGTTCAATAGAAAATCAAACAGAACTGCAGAGAAAGATAAGCAGGGTCCTTGTCCAAACTTCTTATGGTCAGCTCATTAGGAAATAAGGAACCAATATTTGTCTAGAGACTGGGTAATCACTCAACTAGGGAGACTTCTGTTTGTTACCCACCTGCCACAGATCTTGTGCGAGTAGGTGATTTGACCCAAGATCCTCAGTGGGTATTAGAATGCTCTTGATGATCTGTGTCTAGCTATTCATCTCTTTTTGTCCATCACAGTAATGTTGTATCTGAACTCTTTTTCTTTGTGAGTTTAATCAATCACAAAACGTATTTGCAAGTTACTTGGGTGCTAGCATGGAAAGGCTGAAGAACAACATAAAATATCTCCAGGTGCTGAGGAGATTCCAGTCATGTTCCGGATACTTGTGGAGAAGTAGGAATTAATTCCTAGAGCTGATGGTTTGATGCCTTTTCTACCCCTTTATTCACTTATTCACTTGGAAAATATTTTCTTCTTCTTTTGTTCATTTTTCTTAATTCTGCAGAATAGAAGAAGAAAATCCCTTATATTTGACTCTCTCGTCTCAAAGTGTATGCAGAGAAGCACACCTAGTCTGAAACATTTGTTTAAGAGAAGGTTATGCTACTTGTCAGGGTGATGAACGTAACTGTAAACTATTTGAATATACTTTGGGGGTGGGTAGGAAAGACTTGAGGTGTTTGATGTGACTGCTTCTCCAAACATTAATTTTGAGGTTTGATCCCAGTGAATCTCAGTGCCAGGTTAGGCTGTGTGGTGATGTCTTTCATTGCCACGCCGTTTGCAGGGTAGGCAACGTGCGATTGTGTTGTGTTTGCACAGGGAGTTAAATACACTTCTCATGCTGTTATAATTTTCCTGCTTTTCCCACTGTATAAACAGCTCACTGATAGCTTGTCAATCAGCTTCTGCTTTGGTGCTACTAATTATACAGAATCATTAAAAAGTGACTAAAAAAGTTTCAAGGTTGATATTAAATAAGTCAAAAGGTTCTAAAGCATTGTGTTTATCTCTTTGCAAGATAAAGGTTTGTCAGAAGATCTTTCAACCCGAAGGATCAAAGGGAGCATTTTGTTTGTTATGTGTACCCATCACTGCATACTTTGTTTCACTTTAATTGCCATTCTTGTTGGCCTTCTAACAAGTTACACCAGGCTCTGCAGAAGGATGGCATTAATTTATGAGTAATGGACAACGTTGTGTGAAATCTATTGCTGAATATAACTCATTCAGTGTTTGAAGACTTAGACCAAAGTCATGCTTAGAATATTATTTGTTCCTCCCTCCTAACACACACTAATTAACAGCAGCTCTTTGCCACTGTTGTCAGTAGGAGATGTTGAATTGGCTCCTTTGAGGACGGGGTTGCTTTCTTGGGCTGCTCCCTTACAAAGGCTCCCAATCTCTCTTCCAGCTCAGTCTGACCAGAGAAGACTAATTTCAAATGACACTGTTCTCCAGAGCACTTTTCACGTTAACAGCCCTCAAACCTCCCAAGGCTCCTGAGTGAACTCTTAATTTTAAAATACATTATTTAGATCTCATTGGCCTGGTAGTTCTATGGATTCCATGGTAGCTGGTAATGAAACCAAACTAATCAGTTTTATTAGCAGTATTTTATTCCAGAGTTATCATTTGCGTTCCTGACAGTTGATTTGAGCGTGTGTGGCAATGCCAGCACATGCCAGGCATGTTTGGCAGGATTCTGATGTTAAAATCAACAGTATTGAAGCTCTCAACAGTCAGAGCTACTGCAGATGTGCAGGGCAGTTGTCCTTTGACTGGCAAGAATATTTTGCACGTGAGTAGCCTTGCTGAAGAACTGGTTAACTTGCCTTGTCTGGTCTACAATGCATGCACAGCAATAGGTCCTCAGCTGTGTAATGAATAAATGTCAAAAAATTGCTACAAGTATTTAAACTCATCTGTATTTGTCAGGTTAAGGCTGCTTAATTTTAATTAGCTACAGTATAGAACTGCTGTAATGAATGCAGTTAAGTGCTATAATTCTTGGCTTGCCAATAATCTGAATATTCTGACAAACTATTCAGTGATTACATATGGACAAAAATTGTCCTTCTTTCACGGGTCTGTTCTGCAGTTCTTAAATGTCAGGCTTTCTGGAGAATCAGTTTTAATCTTCAAGCCAGTGTTTCATTTGTAATCTTCATATGTGAAAGTCATCTTTTGTAGATGACTAAATTGTTTGTATCTGTGCGTTCCTTGGTAATTCAGGGTGTACAGCTGTCTTCTGATAATTTCTACAAATCTTAATCCAAGTTAAACTCCTATTGCTGTCTTTTTCATAATCAAATCTTATTTTGGTACACACTTGCAAATTGATAGTGAAATGTTCTGTAATTTTTTTCATTCTCTGTTTGGAAGCTTAGAACTAAATCAAGTCTCAAACTGTCCATTTGTTTTATGACTCGTGCTTGCCATCTGTGGCAATGCTGGGTGTCTGTGAGCGTGAAGATACAGACTCAAGGTCAGCAAAACTGAGAAGCAAGATATTTGATGACATTTCTTTCTAAATTGGCACTTTATTTCAAAATACGTTGGGAAGACCTGCTGACGTTGGAAGTCATGGAACATGTTATAAAATTTCAAAGTCTGCAAGCAAGTTTTTATCCATCTTTCTTTTATATTGATGAAAGTCATCATTACTTGTCAACCTAAAGTTGAGTCCTTTTCTAAACCTTCATATTGAAAGTGCAGGCCCTTTTAAGGTAGAAAAATTAGACCAAGCAGAAGCTCTTCTGAATGTAGCTGCCTAGAGGGTTTTTTCTGTCAGTGCTGTCTCTTGTGCACCTCCTTAACTATTGAATAATTTATTCTCACTGAAAATACTAGTTGTAGAAGAAAATTTATGTATGTTGTAAACTTTCAAGAATTATTTTTTTTTCTTTAGAAGAGTAAATCAATTTCCTCTTTCCTACTCATGTACTAGAATGCTGGTCATACTTAAGGGAATCCTCAATTGTGCACTTCAGAAGTTCAGATCCAAATACACACCCCACCTCAGAGTTTGTGAATAATATTGATTAAAAAAACCCAAACCAAATATTGATGTGAAAAGTTTTGTTGGAAAGCACTTCTGTAAAGTATTCCTAAACTATTTATGATTATAGCTTGTAATTATTAAAGTTAATGTACCTTAACAGAGCTAATATAAATAGAAACGTGTTGGTATAGTTAAGGTTGCCCAAGCATTTCTGTTCAACTTACTAGCTTTCTTCTTATATCCGAGACATTTTTTCCTCAGTTGTTGCTGTCTGTATTTTTTAGCTTGCATTTTATTTTATCTTAACAACAACAAGAAAAGCCCAACAACAAAAACGTCAAACCAAAAAGAGCAAAACACTCTTCAGCTCAAGAAGGGAAACTGGTATTTTTATAGGCAGCAGAAATAAAAATGGCCATTTTCTTTCTGCAAAACAAATCTTCAGCATACACTCTACAAGTAATGTAGGAGGACAGCTGAAATTCAGTAATGCAGTATTACTCATTGTTAAGAAATGTTTTTATTTGGGTGAAGACTGGCTTTGATTTGGCAGGGATAGAGGACTTTGTTTAAATAAATAAAATTATTTGTAGTGTGTGTTTGTGGCTTGTTTGGGCAGTGTGGATATAGCCTTCTAGGGGCTTCAGTACTTTGTAAGATCCAGGATCTGGTAAAATCACCTTTTTTCTTTCTATGTAGCCTCAAAAGTGTGGGTTGTTAAATTCTTCTCTTTCAATAAAATGTAATTCCAAAATACTGGAAAAAAATCTGTATAATAAATGAAGAGTACAGTCTTCCAGCAAAACCCTAAAATGCCAGAGGCAAGTTTACTTGAAAACTTTGCCTTTCTTTTCCCTTTAAAAATGTTCTGTAACTGTACACTTGCATTCTGGTTGTCAGTGAAACTTTCTTAGTTATGTTTTCTTTTGAGAGCTCAGCAAAATTAGTGTCCATGAAATTAATTTATATCTTAGATGTCTTTTAGAAGGTTGTAGAAAAAGTGTTGCCTTCCTATTGCTGTGAAATCATTCTAAATAATTGTGCTAAACCGTATTAAAAAGCTCTGGGATGGAGAAGACTGAGCATAAGGGTAAAGGTCATATGTAATTTCTCCTCTGCAGTTCAAGTGAGGCAATTTGCCTTTGCACAGTCAACTGAAAGGCATCTTTTGCAATGGAATAGTTGGAGGGCAAATAACATAATTTCAACTGCTTGTTCCAAGTAATAATTTGAAAAGTATCTTGTCTCAAGAGACTGTCCCTCCTCCTCCTCCTGTTGAACCTGAGGAGTGGAGATGGAAGCATGTACTAATGGAGAGACATCGTGTAGCTATGAAATTGCTTTTTGAAACATATGTTGAATTATTTGCTCCTGACTGCACCAGTAAGACTGTTAAACGTGCAAAAAGAGAACATGCAGAAGGAAACCAAGCGAGCTCTGTGCTGACCTGTTTGAGGTTATTGGGTTGCAAGACAACTGGAAAACTGCAAAATTGGTACTACTGCTAGATCGCGTGTCACCTAGATCTGGAAAGAAAGGTGCATGCAAAGAGTGTGTTCCTGCCCTTTGTCTCTGAAGGGAAAGGAGAAGTCAAAGAAACAACATGGCCTGGAATACCTCAAATTATTGGAAAATAATTAATAGATTTTGGAGAATTCTCTCAGCAATTTCGGAACAAATAAAAACAGTGATGGTTAATTATTCTAGACAAACACGTGGGAAACCAGCCATCCTAGCGCAGGAGAAGTTGAAATGCTCAGTTCTGGGCGAACTTCTCAGGAGTGGGAATCCTCTTTTGCCATAGAAGGAAGAAAAGCAGCTGTAACATACAGTAATGGCAAGAGGCTTCTGGTGGATGAAAAGCAGGATGATGAATGTTTTGTCATATCCCAAACATTCCAATGACCATATATCATAAAAGGATGTCAAACTTTCAGCTGTGCTGTCTGCTGACCTCTGGGCTGCAATGGTGGAGAGTGCCCAGCAACACTTGCATGCAGAATTATTGGGCTTGAGAAGCATGATCTCTTAGGAATGCAGGGCAAAATGATTCCAAGGCCAGTGTCTACACGAAGCATAGTTATTAAACTATGATTCTCCAGGGTAAGCAAAGTTGGAAAACTTTTGAAACTGAAATGGGAAATGTTTTCTATTTCAGAGTAATAGAGGGGAGTAGCCAGGTTTCTAGAGGAAAGAGTTGAGCCTGCAGTGATACCTAGAGAATAGGAAGGCTCATTAGACAGTAGGTGATGCCTACAGCCCTTTGCAAGATAGGCATTTATAAAATCTTGGGGGGGAGAGGAGGGGGCAGCAGCAGAACTGATCTGGAGAAGTTGTAAAAGTGAGAACCAAGCTCATAAGCCTCAGACTGGTGTATCTTTGTTTTAGCAGCCAGTCCTACCTTGGGGTTTATCCTTAATTGTTTGTTTCCAGTGTACTCTTTAGGCAATTATATTCACAGATTTACTTTTTTTATTTGCAAAAAGGGTTTGAATATACCCTGTGCATATCAAAGTCACCACAGCATGTTTTTATCAAAACAGATGATCAGGAACATGGTACAACATAGCTTTTCAACTCACTCATGTTGGATTAGGAGCTTAATATCTCTTCTCTTGATGTTTATTTTAAGATTCATTCTTTAATCCCATTTTCATGGAGTTAAAGATTTTTCTTTTGCAGCTCTTTCTGGTTTCCCTGCCTATCACCTTTACTGAATATGTGAACCACACTTTTAATATTTCTGCTTAGACTGACTCTTATTAGTTCAAAGCAGAGCTACACATTTTAAATTGATCAAGGTTTCTAAAGCAATTATAACTACTGCTTTTGGAAGACACAGTTGCATTTTTCATTTAGTACTATATGAAAGTCTGACTTTCTTCAAAGCTGCAAATAGTAAGGCAGTAAAAGGCAGCTGGTAATTATTCTCTAATAAACATAGTAGGAAGTACAAGAAAATCCTTAGGGGGGATATATATATATTTATTGCCTGCAGGGCAATTAATAAACTTCTCAGGACACTAAAGAAAATTCAGCCTCCAAATAAATGTTTAGTGTTGGAATAAGTCCATTTCAAATTAATAGGTATGCTGGGATAAATTTTGCTATTTGTTTCCTAACTCTCCTTTAGTTGTCATTTGAGACTTTTGGACTTCAGGGGAAAATCTTTATTCTTCATCAACTCTTAATTTCACTTGTAAAATACTTTAAAATATCTTTTTCTCAATCCCAAATGAAGTTTTAATATCATTTAATTCTCTCAATATTAATTAGTTTTGCTTGTAAACTTGTGAGTATTGGTAAAACTTAATGAATCTCCTTGCAATAACCAAACGAACTGGACAAAATTCCATTATCATGCATGATTTTTATGGCATTATTCCTCTTAGTTTTTCTTGGCTATTATATATCTTTTCAGAATGCATTTTTGTAAATCAAAGGTGTTTACTGAAAGATGAAACAGGAGAGACGAGAGTATCAGCTGGAATCCTTGAGAAAAGAGCAGAGAGACTATTTATTGTACAAGAGCCTTATTCACAGTTGCACTCAGGCTACAAGTGTTTTGCTTTTCACAAGGCTAAGGTTCAAAAGAACAGCAAACTACAACTGGACCCCGAGGGGAGAGAAGGGAGAGGGATTTTACGTGAGCGAAGTAGTTTTGTTCAGGGATGGTGAAAAAACCTGACAAGCATGCAAGGTTACAATGTCAAGGAAGAATGTGTACGGTGGTTAGCAACCTTGTAAGCCAGAGATGGAGGTAAGTGGATCAGGAGAAACGTGTTCTAAAAGCAGGCAAAGATTGAGTGAAAGGAGGAAAATAGAGACTCAAACTTCTGTAAATTTTAACTTTCTTTTTGGCAGTAACAGATTTGCTTTGAATAACTTATTTCTGTGGCATCCATGAACATAGACTGGTCATCTTGTCACTGTTCAAGTACCAGACTCTGGAGTACCTGTTTAAAAGATGTTAAAAATGCAGTTTATGTTCAGCCTCTGCTGCTAGTTCTAGCTCTGCTTAACTTTTGCACCTAAACATGGATAGGCTTTAGCTATTGCTACTGGGGAAACAAGGAGCAAATAAAATAAGCATATAGATGCATAAATTAATTCCAACCTTCTCCAGTGCTCACTTGAGATACCAAAGCAAGATGTATCAGGACTTGAAGTTTGTGTTAGCAGTTGGGAGGAAAGAAGTACCATGAAAGGGTGGGTTTTTTAATTACAATTTTAAATTTATTATTATTTTTTTAATCTTCCTGAGATCCATATAATCACCTCTGGTGGTAACTCATCTACCCACTGACTGTGCAGTAACCTTAAGCTGATTCAGCCCCTGTTGGAGGTGTTTTATAAGCCTGAATTAACTGGAAAAAGTCTACATTTCTTTGGTTATTTGAGTCTTTTTAAGAGAGTGGGTTCTCCCAGAGTTCCAAGCTGGATTGTATTGGTTTCTTATAAGTGTGGACACAGTAATCCCCTGCTGACTGCACCACTGGCTTCTGGGTGCTTTCTCAGCAAAAGGGACAGTTAAGGTTATTAAACAAAGCTGGTAGAGCTAGATATAAACTAGTGTCTGCTAGTGAACCATAAATCATGTTGCCCCCAAGACAGTAAAAATTGCTGTGCCGTGGCCTAGACCCAGCAAGCCTCTGTTGTTCTCTCTTTTTAATGCAAACCATCCCATTATGAAATACATTGTAGTTTATCATGTACTGATGCTCTTGCACCATGCCAAGTATGCTGGCATGAAAATCAATGCAACAGGCTCACCACAACCTTTAACACTCTGCTTTCTGGAGTTGCTCGGTGAGCTAGATAACTGGCTGAAAACTCCAGCACACTCTGTTTAGTTTTTGTGATTTTATTTTATTTTTACAAATAACTAGCATTTGAAAATGAGCTGATAAAAAGCCTGTTCCCTGCTGATATGGTAGTCGCATTTGTTACTGCATTGTGTGTTAGGTGGGGGGGAGCTTTCTGTTACTAATGGTTTAAGTCATGACTAATGCTATGTGCCAACAACAGAGATAGGGATTCAAATTTAAATAAACTACCCAGGCAGTGTTTTACAGGATGTGTTTCTTGTTGGCAATTTGTTGTTCCTGGCAGCCTAGGATCCTCGGGCCGTTGTTACACCAGCCACTGGGATTAGAACACACACACACAGGCTGAGCTTATAAATGTTTCAAAACTGCTATGCCTGGAACAGCAGAATTTTAAAATGGGGGAATTTTTTTCATGTAATCAGATATTCTTTTGGAAGTGGCTAATGTGAAAGAAGCGTATTACTTCAGTATCCAGAATTCTAATGATGGATGCTGGGACAAAGTGAGCTTTGGTGTAATGAGGCACAGCATTATGCTACCCAGACAGGTAAGCTTGAAACATTCCATTAATCTGTGTAAACAAACCTGGTTTGTGCAGCTCTCTCCTTCAGGAGGGAACATTCTCAAAGAACAGAGCACTTTTGACTCCTTTTTGGTCACAAAAGATGTGACTATTATCAGTTCACGGAATCACAGAATGTTAGGGGTTGGAAGGGACCTAGAAGATCATCTAGTCCAACCCCCCTGCCTGAGCAGGGTCACCT
>JANHGL010020652.1:0-42352 GCA_024611195.1 Ceyx melanurus | reverse complement strand
CTTGTGTTGACCCTAAACCTCTTGTGCTCCAACTTGCACCCATTACCTCTCGTCCTGTCATTGGATGACATTGAGAAGAGTCTGGCTCCGTCCTCCCTACACTCACCCTTAACATATTGATAGACATTGATGTGGTCCCCCCTCAGCCTCTTCTTCTCCAAAAGTTCAAAATAATTCTGGAAGGTATGTGGATATTTAATCTGCATTTTACAGGAATAGTAGCTTTTACATAAAAATGTTATCACTTAATCTGAGCCCTGCTTCACTTAAGTCATATATTCTCTATGTATCTTTCAGAAGTTTTATGATAAATTATTTTATATCTATGGTACTCCTGAAGTACTAGTAGGATGAAATTTCAAGGTAGAAGTTTAGAGTTAGAAGAAACTGATAAGCCTTTGTTACAGAAACATTCAGTGTTTCTTACTGGATTTTTAATGACAAGAATGTTTTAAACTTGAGAGTGATGGTTTTTGCCTGGCTTTTAATTTTTTCTTTTTTACATTTTTAATTGGCATTTCTTTTTAATGAGACCAGAATATGGAACATGGTTGCCTGAGATGGACTCTGCTGGGGTGGGTGCTTCTGAAATTCCTCAGATAGCTTCTCACAAACTTTTTTGTAATGTATACAAGATTTCCTTATCTGTCACTCTAATGCTTCCCAAGTATCTGTCCACAGACATTCAATTCCCTATCTCCAAATTAAAAAATATTCTAAAGAAATCCATGATAGACTGGTGTTTTGTTGGTGTGAGGTGGGTTTTTTTGTCTCCTCTATCAGATCCCGAAGTAAGATAAGGTAACAGGTATTCTTATACAGAATGGGGTCTCCATTCTAATTCTGCATTTATCTAAAATGCCAAAGCTAAATTTATCATGCACAAAGGGTTTGTGGTATCATAACAAACAGTGTATCAATCTGTTTTCATTAAATCCTTTGATACTCTGATATTGCTGCTGACTTTAATACCTAATATCAATCATGGCCATTTTTATTTAGGAGTCAAATGTACGTTAGACTTGGAGTTTCCGAATAATAGCACGGCACATATTTGCTTCATGATTACAGCTTTTGTTTAACCATATGTTTTAAACCATATAATTATAGAAATGAGTTAATAGTCCAATGTGTCATGGAGCTAATACATTGTTGATGTGACTGTTACAAAATACCACAAACTTGTAATACAGATTTACCACCCTATTCTAGTCCTTTTTTGCACAGAGAAGCTCTACACTCCCGTTGGAAGAAAAAAATTCTGCCTGATCTTTTTTTTTGGGTGGTGTAAGCAAAATATTGCTCAGAGCTGCAAACCCTACCAGTATTTATAAAGTTATTCTTATATTAATTTGTCTTAGCAAATTATTCAGAATCATGACTCTATTGAGAATTATGGAGGAAATTTTTTTATAATTGCTGCAGTAATACTGGTTTAAGCCCATATATTTATTTGTTTTTTAGTTTTTTTATTCCTGCCTGTACTAAGAATCAGGATGGAAATAGTCACTGCTTCAATTGTTTCCTTTTTATAGTAATAAATTCTTTTCATTACTTCTCCCTCACCCTCCCTGGCATCCCTACCAAAATGTGTGCTTTACAACAGATGGGGATATGCTTTCTGAACTGGTGAAATACAACTGAGAGTGGTGGCAATGTGCTGACTTGTAACAACCAGGGTACCTGTCCTCTCCTTTCAGAGGTCTCGGATAATTCTTGCACAGGCTTTCATGGGTAATTGTGTTTGAAGATTCTAATCTTGTTTCCTTGTAAGCATCAGCAAAAGTCCAGTTAAATTCTGTGAAGTCAAGAAGGTGGTGACACCTCAGAGTTAGGTAACTAGAACCTGCTGTTTCTTTGTGCCATGATTCCCTTGATGTGATATCAGCCGTGCCTGAAAAGATGAGCTGCAAAAAGGGACGTGATATTTGTAGTTATTACTTTGAATTTCATCTGGCCCAAAATTTGTTTGGAAGATCATCAACCCTGACAGATTTCTCTTCATTTAGACTTTGGTAAAAGTTTCTTGCTGTAATTTGGCAGCAAGTCTAACCTGGCTGACCGTGGGCCCCAGCCCACACAGCTCAGTGCTTGAGCAGCCCCCAGGAAGCCAGAGGGAACAGCTGCCCTTTCAGAGAGCGTTTCAATGTGCACAGAGTTAGGAATTCACTCCCCATAACCCATCTTGGGAGGGATCTATTCTTAGCCTTGGTAGGCTGAGAAAGGTTTACCTCTTCCTAAGCCAGAATTAGTCACTAAGATCTCTCTTGTGGGATGGAGGAGGTGTTTTGAAATGAAGGCATGAGCAAAAAGCACCGTGAGCCAAGTAGCCCAGCTATGTGCAGTTCTGGAGTATTCTGTCAGCTGGAAACGTGGATGTAAATATTTATGCACTGGAATCATTCTGATGAAGTTTGATTATCCCTTAGACCTAGAAAGAACCAATTCATTATTTAACCATGATTTAATTCATTACTATCATTAGAGCAGAGGATAATATGCTTATTAGATCTCACAGAAGCAATGCTAGTCCTCACCTTTTCTCCCAACTCTTTTTTTCCCCAACCCAATATCATAGACTGCCTTTTATCTTGGTGCAGAGTATCCAACTCCTGCCTCTGTGTGAGATCTTTCTGTGGGGCTCTCGGTGACAAATGTGCAACACGAGAACCAGTGCTCTTTTTCACACATGGTTTTGAAAGCCTCATGCTCTCATTAATTTTGTTTTCTCTGGAAAAGGTGTAGGTTATTCCATTGTATAATGTAACAATAATAATACAAGATAAAGGAAGGGTTAGCTTAGCTAACCATGGAGCTACCTGAAATACTTATGTTCTTTGCATCTTAATGGATAGCTGTGTTTTTGTGCATGCTGAGCCCTAGCTGGAATACTCAATTTAATTAGTTGCTCGTAACAGAAGTATATTAGCCAAGAAACATGTTTTGTGGGTAATTAAACTGAAAAATGAATTTGAGGGACTTAATAATCCCTTGATATGAGAATATTTGTGAATATATTGCAAATCCTTGTCTTTCTTTCCTAGTGGATCACAAAAGAAGGGTGTGGAGGGACAGACAGGGACACAGTCTGTCTACCATGAAGCTCTGAAGCTTTTGCTTAGTTGCTTCACTGTTTGGTGTCCAAAGGCCTTTATATACAAACCTGTTCTCTCCATCCCTGATTAAAAAAGCCTCTCTCGCATTTAGAGAACAATGCTTTCTTAGTGCTCTGGAGGTATTCTTGGCAGATACAGTTTAACCCTCAAAACTATACAGCAGAAGTAACATTATTCATGGACTTCAGAGTGAACCAGATATGAATTTATTTGAGGTATTTAAACAAATCCAACAGGCAAGAGGCTGAGACAAATCTCTTTCGCTCAAGCTGTTTTCCATACATTTCAGAATGCTTGTGTTAAGAGCTCTGCTATAACACCTACATTTAATGTAATATTCAGGAAGAAGGCATAATCTATAACAGATTAACAAAAAAAAAAAAACAACCCAAACCCAAAATAACAGCTTTATGCTAATTTATTTTCCTGCAGGTAGTACCTTACTGTTTAGATGTGATTCTGAGAAAATGTATGAATTCAAGTAAGGAAAAATAGTTGTATTTTCTTCCATCATTAGTCTCTCCTCTAAGAATGCCCTATTATAACTTTGGCAGCACAGCAGGATTTATAATATTGAATACATTGTGTCAGCTCTCTTGTTTGCAGGAGGATAAAGTTCCATTATTCAGAGCTTTGCTTCAAATCCTTCCATTGTCGTACAATTAAACACAGTCCTTTTTTAGTGGTAAAACTCATACTCAGAAAAGAAGCTTTTAAGATGAAGTACGTAGGGTTTACGTATTTTACAGGTAATATATTGAGCTCATGATACTAATCACATCAAGCCTTTGAGAAAAGCACATGGCTGAGGACTCAGTGTTGGACACAGTATCTGTTCATCTGGGCTCTTGATTCTTTGTGTTGGCTGAAGACCACATCCAGATTCAGAAAGCACATTGTCTGGATTGGATTTTTCTTCTTTCTGGGTTTAATCATCACACTAAAAACATCAGCTGGATTTTGTGATGTAAAGAAGCATTAGTGAGATTTGCCTGGGCCTTGTGGAAATATAGGGCTAGTTTTGAGGGGATACAGAGGACTTACAGGTCTTTGTTTTCTGGTTTTCTCTTTATTGAGGGCACAATTAAACATGTTATATGCCTGTAGGGATTTAGAGAAGAGTTGTGTCCCAGGAGGCCTGCAAGGATTTGGGTAGTGTATGAAGGAGATACAGGATTATTATTTGTATTGTTTTAAATTGGGATTAGTCACCTCGGAGGCAAAATCTACATACTTACTAAGTTTCTGCTTTGGCCTGATTTTTTTGTTTTAATTGGTTTTTACATCAGGTTAAGCAAGAGAGTGAATCTCAAACAGGAATGGTCCATGCCTAGATCTGGGATGTGTTTCTTCTTGGTTTTGTTCTACTGTCTCTTTTTTGAAAATGAGCAGTCTATACAGGGGAAGTTTTCCATGTGGAATTTGTAATCTTAATAGGTTTTAAGTAGAGCTATGATTTGGTTTCCTAGCATTCAGAACACCAAATTTCTGTAAAATTCAAGGAATTTTAATTGTTATAAGTTCTTTAAATGTTAAATGTTTGGGGTTTTTTTCTTGAGTCCCAGGAATAATTTGATCCAACTTTATTTTTTCTTATGATTTGAAAACAAACAAGTTGTGAAATATTTCAGAAACGAGAAAAACTATATATGTTCTATCCAATGAGTTCTTTCATAAATCCCAGAATTCAGGCTTAAAGCCCACCTGTCATCATATATAGCTAAAAACAAGCTTGGAAATAAGTGGATATTCACAGCACCATAACGAAGTTTTGGAGTGCAGTGGGAAAACAGTTTTCTGTGTTGTGATTCCAGTGTTATTTATTGTACTAGCATTGCTTATATTCAATTCATAGAAACTTATTTCATAGTAACTTGATACAATATTTAAGGTATATATTTTAAGTTACAGGAATGAACACTGGAAAATTTACTTCATACTATTTAATACTGCCATGATTTCATAACTTAAAACCCCCTTCCTAGTTTAGAAATGGAAAGAAACATGTTGGTTTCCTTGAAGGCAGCTATTTGGTGAACTCTTTTTGTTATCACTTTCCTTTCTCTAATGCTCTTGCTTCGGGGGATTTTGCACTATTGGAGGGTTTACAGATTGCTAGTACAGTAATAAACCAGATGTTTATATAGATTTCAAGAAGTCTCTAAATTAGACTTTCTTCCTACTAGCTCTGCTATGTTGCAGTCTGCACTGATGTACAGCCAAATCTCCACTGCAGTTATACACTGCCAGCCTAAAGTTTTCTAGCAAGTCTGTTGTTAACTAGCTCAGTGCATTATTTATAACCAGAACACCAGTTAAGATAGACTCCACTATACTGTACCCTGCCTAAAAGAGTTTTCAGCCTAATTACAAAGTCAAGTGGTTTCTGCAAACCAGGAAAAAGCCATAGGGCAGCTCTGTGAATGGCCCGGACGGTTCCAAGCCAGTTATTTGCTGTCTACCACTGAGATTTCCCCTGTGTTGTCTGTACACAGACTCCTGCTAATCAAAGTTTGTTTTCAAAAGGAACGGGATGAGGGTGCCACCCCCCTTTTTTTTCCCCCATTACTGCTGCTGATTCTTTTGTGCAAGACCCTAAAGGATTCCGTTCTCTTTCAGAAAGCTGCCCTTTCTGTGTGTTTGTGCAGAGCTATCGGATCCCACCTTTTGTTTTCTCTTAGCCAAGCTTGATATCTTTGGCTCTCTCAATCATTACTTTAGATCGATATTTCTAGCCTCTTGATTATTTGTATTTCACTTCAGTGGCTTGTGGATGTTTTTGTGCAGGGGAATGCAATATTCCAGCTGCCATGGCACTGTCACTATAAAAAGCGTGATCATTGCCTTTCCTGTGGCAGGGGCACAGTCCACCTGTAACTACCACCTGGAGATCAGAGATCTATCATCTCACCCTCTGCCCTGCCACGAGGTGTGGTGGAATTCAGGGCACCTTTCCATGTGCCCCCAAACACCCCAAGCAGCTGTATTATGAGAGTTTTTAATTTGTATTTATCAATCATCATTATAAGTGATGCCTAAACAAGAGTCTTTGGAGAATAAAGCAAAGCTCTGCTGGGAATGATGGATGAAATTCCATTTGACTCCAAAGGTTTTTCAGTCAGGCCTTTAGCGTAACATTTTGGATCCTGTTGTCAAGAATAGTGGCTTTGTGAAATGTTTTCTTTCTTTGGGTAGCAATTGCTTTTTCATCTTCAATTGAGATGTGTATTTTGGGTCTTACATGGTAAACTTTCAAAACCAACATCTACAGAAGTTACATCTATTTTTGACTTTTGTTTGACTGTTATGGAATTTAATATAGTCAGAAAAATAAATTTACACTTCATCCTTGGGGAGGAAATATTTCTAGACAAAACAAATCATTATTTCAGGGCTCTTCCAAGATCAAAGGCACAGCAAACTTTGAGGAAGAGCGAAGGCAATATTTTTTTATCAAAATGTAGATTTTATTGGGAAAGACAGGTGAGGGAAAAATAATTTCTGAAAGGTGATCTTTGGATATATCATTAAGAGAGTTCATTAATAATCCCCACACATATGGTTGGTATTACTCTGATTTGTGTCAAATCTTTGTTTGATACAGAGAACACCCTTTTTGGCTAAAGTCTGTCTTGAAATAATTTGGTAACAAGCTGTAGTGGTCCCAAAGAATGCAGGCTTTTAATTAAAGTGGTATATAATGATGACCTAGTTAATATTGCTTATTATAGTGAATAGATGATGAAACCTAATAGCAAATTGCAATGTGAGTAGAGTTTGTAATTGAATAAGTAAAACTGAGTAATATTTTCAATATGAATCCTCATGTGCCAGTAGAACTGCTTTCTAATGAAGAGAAAACACAGTATTATTTGGAAAGTCAGCTAATGATGATAGTAAGCACAAGTCAAACTAAGCAAAAATGTACCATCATTTTCATAAATTAGTGTTTGTTAAAAATTGGAACAATAAAATTGGAAGGCTGGGTATTTGGCTTGGAATGAGTACTTAATCTATCACTTAATTTACCCAAATAACCAAACTAATGAGTAGTCTTTTTTAGATTCTATGAGGGATCCATGCATTTGATGTTAAATATGTGCTCGAGTGCTCACTTGACATTAAATATTCAATGTGTGGATACATCCTTTGACTTCAGGATTATTCATCTACTTATATATTACATGGATTTCAGCATTCTATTAAATTAGACAAATAATGCTTGATAACCCCTTTGAGGACCGGGTCCCAAGCTTACACTTCATTTGTAAAATGGGTGGTGGCTTGGTTTTGTTTTGGCTTTTTTTTTTCTTTTGCTGTGGCTTATTTTTCAAATGATGGAGATTTGATGGTATGTTTAAAATTGTGCAGCCTTTTATTAAGGGAAGGGTACTATCACTTGGGACTTTTTCCCATGTTTCCTCATCATCAATTCCTTCAAACCTTTTGGTTCCTTTGCTTGGCTGTGGAAATTAGGTTTCTTATACACAGCACAGAAGGAGTGAGAGGAGACTTCCAGCTACCAGTGTCATTTCTACATCACCCTGCTGGAAAGAACACTTCTTGGATATAATTTGTTTTGGTGCTATAATTGTTGCTCTCAAATAAAGTAATTTCAAAGTGACTAAAGAGGCATGTTGTGCATCAAGTATACTATGAATGTGCAGGGGATAATTATCTTAAATTGCATTATCCCTTATTTAGCTAGATGAATGGCAAGGGATCATGGTTTTAGTGGGTGGGTTCAAGAACAACAGTATCATTTTCACTTAACTGTGTGTGCACTTGTATTTCTGGGGCCTCAATACTTATGATCTGCATTACAAAGCTAGAGATACAAAAGCACAGACCACAATTCATTTATGTTCCAAATAAAAATAGAAGCAGATTTGATCCTTTCCCAGATTAATTTAAAGCCCAAGTCCCCACTCGCCAATTGCTGAGACTTTTTGTCAATATGTTTTAAATTGTGCACGTGGGTAAATATCCTGTTAAAAGCAGTCAAGACACAGCAAAGTCATGGTAATAAACAGACAAAATCAAATAAAATAGCAAAATAATCTTAATTGTTTTTATTTTTATTGTGCCCCTTCTAATTCAGAAGCTCAGAAAAATCTGTATCTTGATAGAGATCAGGATCATCTCTTTGAATCAGAGTGTAAAAGAATCAGAGATATGCTGCTGTTGAATAATTTTAGTGTAGCATTATATTGACTGGTTACTTTAATCAAAATCTATTTTTGCATCTATGAGATTATTTAGTGTTGATAACTTTGTTCAAAGGTGAAATTTAATATTAAAATAAGAAACAGGAATGTGAAATCTCTCTATGGTGAATCAATAATCAATCAGTAACACTCTTTAATCAAGTGCCAATCAGTTGTAACCATTGTATAATGTACCATAAATCTGTTTAGCCTAGAAAAGGCTTTGCTGCCTCTTTCAAATTGTCACAATATCACAGCATGATGGGACCACTGTGGATTTTTCCTGGAGTAGTAGAAAATCAATCCTATTTCTTTTAAATATTTTTCCTTTTTCTGTTTTTCTCTATATTGGCACCAATATACAGAATCTTCTGATTTAGAGTGAATTATGATAAACCTTTATTAAGATTATTGGTATGATTTTGAAATTACCATTATTTTTTTTTAATCTTCTTGATATTAGTTGTTTCTGCCAC
This sequence comes from Ceyx melanurus, assembly GCA_024611195.1. Classification (NCBI taxonomy): domain Eukaryota; kingdom Metazoa; phylum Chordata; class Aves; order Coraciiformes; family Alcedinidae; genus Ceyx; species Ceyx melanurus. The sequence continues at coordinate 33,553 of JANHGL010020652.1, read as the reverse complement.
TGCCTTCACCCTGAAACAAATAAGATGCCTTGGCGAGATGCTTACTCTCTACTTTCTCATACAACCATCCTGAAAATTCCATCAAATTTGATGCTAGGAAACTTGTGAAGATTTTTCTTAAAGTGCATTTTCACATGAGGTGCTTCTTACCATACTTCAATCAAATGGACCAATGTTACAGATTTTGATGAATCATTTAATTCCTGTTTTACATTTTACTTGGAGAGGGCACATTCTCTACAACATCTATACATTCTATTACATCAACATACATGTAATATTTCCACATGTTGAAGTGAAAATGTTGGATTTGGATTAATCTTAAACTTTTCTCAGTTTTCTTTAAAAAAAGTATATTGATAATATTCGTTTTGCCTTTGAATTAAATTTAAGTTGGAGGAAAAATATTTACTGAATTTGGAGCAACTAGTATTTTAATGAGACTTGTACTTCAAATTTATAATTAATGTATATTATGTTTTGACATCAAAAAATATTTCTACTTTTACTCATTAACATCTTACTCTGAAGGAACCTAAAAAATCATATATTCATTGAGGATACCTATGACCACTTAATTTTACCCCCATTATTCATGGATCAGCTGATTTCCCTGAAGTGCTTTTGTTTGACCCTGAACATTTCTGTTAGGAGAAAAAAACCCCACACCCTGCCAGTATTTGAGAACTGAGAGGCAATTCAATTTCAACCTCTGCACACAGTATCTTACTCTATTTTGTCTTCTAAAGTGAAGTGGAGTGTCCATTGTACTCCCTGTATTGCTTTCTTCCAGGGTAAGCAAGTAACCTGTAAAGCTTTCTTTGGCAAACTCTATTATAAGCTAAACTGATCGTGGCTCTCCAGCCTGGCACTCAAAGGCAGGCTTTGCAATCCCTTAGTCATTCTCCTGCTTCTCAGCAACTATCTCGCCTTATCAGTATCTTCCTGGAAGTTAAAATGGTCCTAGAAACCATTGGGATGGAACCTCTTCAGGATGAATGGAAGGTGATGAGCCAATATCCCTGGCAGGGTTTCACTGTGCTGTGTGACAGACATGCTCTCCTGGGTGAGAGGCAGGGCAGCCCCTTGGACTGTAACAGACACTTTATTAACCCCCCTCCCTCCCTAAAGGGGAAGAGAAAGGGAATAAGGGAGAGACAGTTGGTGATTAGAAAAGGAAAGTAGAACAGCTTGAGTGAAAATGAAAATAATAATAAAAATAGAATATATATACAAATATGTACAAACCCAGTGTTGAATCCTGCCCCTCCCATGCTAAATACATCACTTAAACTCTTAAGTAAGATATATGTATTCTGATAGTAAATATTTTTCTTACTGAAGGAGAGAGAAATCCAGAATAGTTTATTCTGCTTCAGTTAAATTGTTAAAGGTCACAATTTTTTTTCATCACTGTATTTCACAGAATAATTTCAGGTTGGAAAAGCCCCTTGGGATCATCCCCTCCAACCATTAACCCTACTCTACAGAGTTCACCCCTAAACCATGTCCCTCAAAACCACATCCAAATGACCTTAAACACACCCAGGGATGGTGACTCAACCCCACAGCACCAACCCCTCTACAATGTCCTTTTAGGTAGGTGTAGAGAGTGATGAGGGCTCCCCTCAGCCTCCTCTTCCTCTAACTCCACCAGGCCCAGCTCCTTCACTCACTCTTCATAAGCAGATTTGCAGCAGATAAAGTTGAAAAGTAGGAAACTGAACATATGTTCCTCTTGTTCTGATCACAGACTTGCAAAATCACGTCAGATACAATCAACATGTAAGCAAACAACCAGTGACAGCTTTATGTAAAGTTTTTTGAAAAGGCAAATTTCATTTGTTGTTAATTTAGCTTAGAAACAAATTATCTTCTAGATCCCTGTCTTACCTGCTGACATTTGAATAATGCAATCTTGGAATTTGGTTCTGTTCAACATGATACCTCTCTAGCACATACAAATGATTTTCATCAGCTTTTAAAAGCCAAATGTTCAGCTGAAGCAAATCAGGATATGCCTATTATAATCACTGTTGTTCTGATTTACATCAGATGTCCCTAAAAATAGCAGGCATGCTCTGCTCTAGCCTTTTATTTTCAAGCAGAACTCCCCTGTTGAATTAAATGGAGACTTCTGCTAAAAAAAAATCAATGGCACAGCAGAACTGACTGACATTATTTTAAAACACAAATGATTTTTAGTTCTAAATCTATATACCAAAATAGATTTCCCTTGCCTTTTTTCTCCCCGTTTACTCATAGCATCAGTGATGCTGCATTTACATAAATGTGTTGGAGTGTATCTCCAGCTCCATTGGCAAGAGTTGAAGTTTTTCAGCATGTTTTTGTTGCTCCTTATTTGCCTAATAGATGGACATGGTGCAAGAACAGTTATGATAGAATTTATTTTTTTTTTCAGATATACTGCAATATATTACATATTGAAGTAGAAGTTTAGACTGGGTTCTTTTCAGCTATACTTAGCAAACAGTAGATTAAGTAGCTACATACACTGCAGCTTTTTAGAAAATTCAAAACTCACATAGGTGTGAGGTAGCCATAGTATAGGACAGAAGATGATTTATCCTTTGGAAAATTGTTTTATTTAAACTAAAAATGTGATGAAGCCACAAATTAGGTTTGTTAATCGGCCTTAAATATGGCATTAGACCAGTGATAAAATTGTAGCCTTTTGGGGGCAATCACCAAAGTCTCTCTTAAGAAAATCACTTTCTAAAGTGTCCATTGACATAATTCTTTGCATGTGGAAATCCTTTGAGTCCATTAATATTATTTCATTGCCTTATGCAAGTTAAAATAATTCATGTTCATGTACTTACCTTTTTGCTAGTGTAGTATGAGTTGAAGAAGGCAATACTGTAATATCCATTAACTGTATTTCACATATGTATATTTCAATGCAATCACAGAATTCCAAATTACATATCTGCCATTTGCTGTTCCTAGTTCCACTTACCTAATGCATTGACTCTATCCCAGAACACATTATGGAATTAAGTGGTAGAAGGGAAATGCAGCACAATAGAAATTACAGCGTATTGTAATTTGAAGATATTTGGTGGTGAATGAATTTTAAAAGTCTGTCACTTGTCTAGTAACAGCAGGAGATAAAACATTAAAAGGAGCTAAGAAAATTAAATTTTTAATAAAAGATTTGGTGTGTGGGGGCAGAAGTGCAAGAGAGAGAAAAAGTGGTACAGGATGAGAGCAGCTCCAGCTGTGGGGATACGAGGCTTTGGAACAAACATTTTTGGAAGAGGTCAGAGAGATGTAGCAGGAGAATGTCAGGAGAAAGCTAGAAAAGAACAAAGGCAGTGTCCATGGGATGAGGTTTATATCCATTACAATATGTAGAGGCATAAGAAAAATCTGCATGAATCCTGAATTTGATGAGGCAAGAATATCATCAAATTATATCCAAAGGTGCTTATGAAGCTTAAAAATGTCCTGTGGTTTTCCACCTCCTTCTGTCTTTTCTGTCATTTGGACAGTCTTTCCTAGAGCACAAGAACCAATTAAGGAAATAGGATCAGGCAGAAAAAAAAAATCATAGACCTGGATCCAAGTTCCTTTTTTAATCGATTTTTTTTGTTGTTGTTTTTGTTTTGATTTTTTTGTTGTTGTTTTCCCTTTCCTAATGCAACATAAACTAGAATAATCTATCATCCAAAATAATACCAAGGTAATATTCTCCCACTGTTAGTATATTCTACTGTTATGTTAATAGTTAGGGGAGATGTAGTAACAAAACTGGAGCTCCAGCAGCCAAGGGTGTTGTGAGGGTTTTGGTGTTTGAGATGCATCTTAACATTTGCTAAATAGGAGACGGTGATTGAAAGCATCTTGTGAGCTGATGTTTGCTTTGCTATTTACTAATTCTCAGAATCACAAATTAACAGTTCTGAAATGAGGGAGCTTTTTTTGGAAATTCGGCTGGGACAAGTGGATGAGAAAGGAACAAGTGCTGGTTGAGGCTTCAATGCCTAGAAGTAAACACTAGAAGATATTGCTTCACTTTCAGAAAACAGCATTTGCTACACAACAGGCTGGTCTTACCTGTGTGGGCAAGAAATCAGTTTGCATAGGGGTTCACTAACACACATGAGGTCTATACAGTTTCCTTTAAGCCTCATCTGAAATACTTAGAGGGCTGCAGCTTTATGTCAGTGTTGCACAACTGCCCGGAGTTATGAAGAAGCTCAATAACCGGCTGTTATGGCTGCTACAAAATACAGCCTTAACAATACTGACACCTACATCGTACTCAGTATCCTCTTGTGTGTCTTTGAGTGTATATCTATTTTCATTCTGCTTTAATCATGGAGCCTTAGAGGGGAATTGTTAGTCTAATCAGCTCTCTATACTTGTGTAGCCTGATTAATGCCTGCTCGGGCAGGTTGTTTGTGTTATAGTAAAGATCTTCATGCTCTGGTCTCAGCTGTGGTGATGTTTTAGTGTTCCCTGGCTAGTGATAAAGGGCTGATGGCTGAACAGCTGCATTAACCATCGTTCCTCATTAATGCTGCTTCAGTTCCTGAATTCTGCTGCTTTGTCTAGGTCTTCTCCCAGGTCTGCAGAAAGGTCTGGAAGCTGTGATGGGCTCTGAGCTATGGATAGGTTATACTAGACACACGTTATGGAAGCTGAAGATACATTACCATAGGCAACAGCTTTCCTAATATGTTCTTGGTTTGGCTGTAGCAATGTGTATCTTCTGAAGTTGTAACCACTGCCATGTGTGTTTTGTAAGCCAGGTGTTTGGGTTTTTGTCTTCATTTATGTAGATTGGGGAAAGTCTTGTTTGGTTGCACGAAGCATTAAGGAAATCAAAGTTCTTGATGACATCCATAAGTCAGCAGACTGGGCAGTAAATGGTGCAGTCTAGCCCTGTGTTCCATGCTGGCTGTCAGAATGGGTTTGGCTGGTAAAAGCACTACTCATTCCACTTGTCCCATCACTAGGTGTCCTTTTACTCCTGCTCTCAGTACCCCTATGGAGCTCCAGACAACACAGCTCTGCAGGACTCCACTCCCAACTCAGGGGTTATTCTGAACCTTCTTTTGCCAGGGAACTTTCTGGCTGTGGATACCATGTGAGCCCCCAAAGAATGGCTATGAGGCTCAAGTAAGAGCTGCTCCTCAGCTCAAAGGGTAGCCAAGCATATTCCACTGTTACCTAGAAATCTACCTGATGTATAGAGCTTTTTGAGAGAAGGCACAGGTAAAGGCCATGATAACATCAAAGGCTTTTGAAAGGGTGATCAGAAAAAGAGCAAAGCCTTTAAAGGTTTTGTATTGCTTTTGTTTTCTTTGTTTCAAACCTGTATTGTTAAATGGCAAGGCTGCTATGTAAAATTGATGGGAAAAGTATGATGTTGGGCATCACTGAATCCATCCTAATAGGCTGCTTTTAATGAATCATTGGTAACTGCCACATTTGCATCACTATGTAGATCAGGTAATAGGCTCGAAGCAAGTGGCAAGGATGTTTCCTGATGTATTATGTCCTTTGGGATTTGATTCCTGACAAAAAAAAATAAACGTAAATAATTTTTTCACTGAAAAGCTGTTTTATCCTATGTCCATTGTTTAGGAGCTTGTAGGCTGAGCAGGGGACAGAATGTGCTTAATGGACCTCTGTCAATCATTTTGTCATCTTTTTGGAGGGTGGGTCTGTGCACCTATACTTGCCTTTGGTTTTAAGAAGTCCTCGAGGATCTGGCAGATGTCTGTGAAATGCCCTGACACACAGTCTTTTAGAAGAAGCTTTGCCTCAGCAAGTGCTGTAGTTTAGGTGTACTCTGGTGCTTATCTGCAAGTTGCCAGAGGAGGAGAAATAGTGAGGAAGAGACAATTTTCTTCACCAAGATGCCAAGAAGCCTCTATTTATTAATTTACAGATCTTTTTATACCCTTTTAACTTCCAGGCAATTGGACAAGAAGCCAGCCACCCCCTGGGGTGATTGGCTGGGGTGCCACAACACCCAGAGTCAAAACATCTTTCCACTGCTTTACAAACAAATGCCACCAAGGTCACAGCTGGTGGGAATCTTTGTGATCCCCCAGGAAGGAAAATTCCAAGCAGTAGTATTTTAACATCCACAGTACCCTGGATTAAATTTAAATATCTCTAAAGCATTGAGCTGGCAGTGTTTTGTTTAATACAAATGTGGGAGGCTTTAAAGTCTGGCCGTTGGAGCAATCTCATTTTAACAGAATACCTTCAATTCTCTCTCTGCTTAGCACTGGCTCTTTTAGGATGGCAACCCTGGGAACTGTGATTTGCACAATACTGAGTGGGGTAAAGGCTGCATTCAAGTGCTATCATATCAACTCCACTAATCCTGGCTTGGTTTGAGCTACGGGGTGGGTTTTTTGTGCAGTTCTCAAGCATTCCAAGTCATTTAGCTTTTGTAGATTCTCTCCTGACTTGTGGCCTAGGTTGCAGGGTTGATGCAGTTACCTCTGTGTTGCTGTCCTACCTGGGTAACACTTCTGAGGGAATCTAGTCCTGTCCTTCCAGAGCCTACTTATTGGAGATCTTTCTTCAGAACACTACAGAAACTACAGTTATGTTTAACTTCAGCTGAAGCTCTTGGACCTCTTTAAGAAAGAGAGAGGGTTAAATCAGTCTTTTTCTTTTAAATTGTTTGCATTGTTTTCTTTTAATTTGGCTCTGCTCTAGAGATTTTATAGATGGGAATGGCATGTGCTTGCACTCCCTCTGCCAGAATCTAAGGGGTTTTAATGAGATACTTTGGAATCTAAAATGAAAGATGGTTCAAGTCTGAGAAGTCCCTCAAAACTTTGTCCTTGGCACTATCTAGTAGCCAAGAGTAAAAGACTAACAATATTAAGCGCAGCTCCTTAAAATGCTAATTGTTCTGCTCTTTAACAGCAAGATTTACTGTAAATGATGCTTTTTCCCCTTCTGGATGCTCATATGTTTATAAATCTGCTTTCTAATTTATTTATAGTAAATTTGTTCTTTAAACGAAAAGAAGAAAACCACAGAACAACATAAAACTTTGAAAGATAATTTACCTTGTAATTAAATTTAATTGTTTACATTAACTTGACTTTTACTTCTTATTTAAGAAGTCTTAGGAATCTATACCTTCACAAACAGTCCCTTGTATCAGTTCTTTAGACTGAATTAGAGAAATGAGATGAGATTTTATGTTGCTTTGAGCTTTGTGGTTGATCATACAAGTAGCCTGGACTTTTATAGTTTCTTGTACTGAGAAAATGACCTAGGTATTTGTTTATTTGTTTTTATTATTATTATTTTGAGATGTAAAATAATATAAAGACTTTAAAAAAATAAAAACTCTGGGCAGATGGGGTCAATTTTTCCTCATAAAATGAAGCATTCATGGAGACAAACAGAGCAGGGTTGTTGGGTTTTGTGTTTGTGAGGTATTTTTGATTTTGTTTCTGATCCCATGTAAGGCCTTTATATTTAAGAGAAAGTCAGAGGTAGGAAGGTGAGGGGATTGCAGCTCCTCCTGTTGCTCTCTTGCTGTTGCACCTCTCTAGGCTGAATCAGCACCACCCTCTGTATCCTTGCTTTCAGTCCTTTTTGAGATGGTTCAGCTGTGCTGACCCATAGACTTAAAACCCCATCTCTTCTATTTCAAGTCAGTTTATATATTTCCTGTGAATGGCTTTGGTAGAAGGCAATAGGATCAGAAGCCAGTATATATGATGGGAGGGTGGGAAGAAGCCTTTCAATGTGTCTTTCTGCCTGTGTCACAGAGGGAATGTGTCTTAAGTTGTGTGTGTGATAGTAACTCGATCAAAGCTAAGAACTAAATTTTCAGAGAGAAAAACACAACTTGTGCTTTTGGCCTCATGCTACAGCATCTTCAAGGTGCACAGCTGGAGGCTCTCACCTCTTTTTTTCAGGTCTAGGGAAATAGTGAATCTCACCAAACTTCTTGAGGACTCTCCCAAGTAGAAAATACCTGTTGATACATAACCATAAGTCTAGGGGAAAAGCTACTGAGGAAAAATTCATTCTACTGGGTGTATCGGGCAGATAAAATCACTGAATGGTGAAAAGTCTTTCATCTTCAGGTAAAACTGTGTAGTTGAAACCCTGTTGGAAAGGGTTAAATCAGGTGAAATGAGGTGAAACTGTGGAATGCTATAAGTGTTGAAAATCAGCATATGCTGATTATTGTACTAACGGGATGTGTTTTTGTTAGTGAGTGTGGAGCCTGGTCATAAAGCCAGTGGAAAGAGTCCAGTTGATGAAATGGCACAGGAAAAAAAAAAGCCATTATATGTTTATAGTGCCCTTTCAAAGGTGAGTTAGTCACCAAGACAACTCACCTATAAAACTAATAAGCATTTTTTCCCTGATAAAAAAATGGGCAAAATAGTACATTTATGATCTTCCTCGCTACCTCCTCCCTTCATTTAGTAGCATCTGCTAGCCAGTACACTTTAAACTTCTCTATCTAGAGCAAAAAAAGATAATAATGCTAATAAAGGCAGCTGTTAATAGTTGTGTGCTTATTTATAGACATTTTGTACTACTTATTGCAGAAGAACGTTGACATTTTATGCTCTTCTGTAGCAATATATTTTATGGAATAATTGCTTGGGGAAAGAGGAAATTAGATGTTCAAATATTTGTTTTTGTTTTCTTGCTTTACTTTATAATGCATGGCCTTGCATTCTTTCCTATCATGAATTCTTAAAAGACAGAATTGTTCTTCCTCTAAGATTCTAAGAGTCCGAGGAAGGGGTTTATTTTCCTAGTTGTATATTTTTATAGGCTGGAGGAAGAGAGGAGCTGAGAATCCTAACCTTCATGTCCTTGATGTTAAGAGAAGGATTTGCCTTACAAAGGACAGGAGGATTTGACCCCGAGGTTATTTCTCAAGGGGTAATAGTTTATTTTATTTCCCATTCTTTTTCCCGAGAGCCACTATTAATTCAAAACTATCCTGCAATTTTGTAGTCTATAAAAAAAACAGGCCAAAAAGGCCTCTTTTCTGCAAAATGTGTAAATTGAAGCTAGCAGAGAAACAGAAGTTCTGCAAACCCTCTATTCCCACAGTGTGGTGGTGATTGACCCAAATACACACAAATAAAAGCCAAAGTAACCCCTTGATGTGTGAGAAGAACCTTGAAATCACTGCCAAGCAGGGGTTTACATCTTTTTTTTTTTTCTTTTTCAATATGTTTGTGAAGTGGCTGAGTTAGTAAAACAACAGAATGCTCCAGGTTGGTGTGGACAGAAAGAGGGGCCCCTTCTGTTTTCCTCTGCAGCCAGCTCCTCTCCTCATGGATGGGATGCAGTGCTACACATGTATTTTCAGAGTCTCCTGTCCCTTGTTGGAGCTGTCCAAGCCTGAGGGAGCAGCCAACAGTCCCACTGGGTGAAGAGCTTGCTGTTGAAGTTGAAAGTGGAAAAATGGGAGTGGAATGTGTATTCAGACTTCAGGGAGTTAAACCTCTGGAGACTATGCCAAAAACTCTCTGGGGTCCATAGCTGCTGCTTGGTACTGGGGAAGGTTTGTGAGTGCTCAGGCCTGGTGTTATGATTCATTATGAGCTTCTGGTCTTACTGCTTTGACTTAGCTTCTGTTTTCATCATCTCGAAGATGCTCTCGTATCCCTCTGGTTTGCCTAAATTGACTCCCAAGCTTTTATTCTGTTTTTAAACCATTATTCACATTGGATAAGGAATAGAAGGAAAGTTCTAATATACTTTTTTAGGCATTTTTGGAGGTGAAATTGACTAATTTAACGTTCATTTGTGATATTACTTCACAAGGGAAAAGTGACCTTGGTGTTGCAGAGCAGTTTCACGTACATGAAATCCCTCCCCTGTACAGAAAATGTTCCATCAGAATGAAAACAAGCATGGTAGGCAGCAGCTACTGGGGCAGCCTTCAGGCTGAGGGCTGGAGGAGTGGAAGAGCCCATGAATTCACTTTCAACCATTCCTTGAAGAGAGGTCAGTGGAAAGCTTGCTGAGCAGGCATTTCCATTTCTGTACATTCTGAAGTGTTGCTCAGTCCCATTGGAGGCATTTTGATGAGACTCTTTCTCTCTCTCTCTCTCTCTCTGCAAGGATTGCCTCTCTGAAAGAATGACACCGTGGATGGGTGACTTGCTGACTCCATAGAGTATTAGAAGTATTTTATTGAATGCTCCATGACAAATAAATCTCTTGCACTTCTCAGCACAGTTATGGAGATACTTAGCTCTATTCCACGTGTGGCAAGCTGGTTTTGATTTCTGCTGTAAAAATACACACTTCTGCTTCTGAGCCCAAAATCACGTTGCTTTTGGGGGGTATTTTCTTCATTCACCAGCCATGATTTTTTGGTCAGCTTACGAGTTATCAGGAACACTTAAAAAAAAGCAAGTATTGGCTGATAAAGCCTAAGCTGTCAGTGAAGAGCAATCAGCAAGGAAAGAAAGGTGCTAAACTGAACAGAGATGGACTATAATGTGCTGCTCACAATAACATAGGAAGGAGACTTTATTAAATGCAAGCTCAAGTTAACAACACTGAAAGCAGCTGTCACATTGATAGAAAATGTAGTTCTATTTACACTTAATGCATAAATTACAGAAAAGCTCACAATGGAAGAGCACAGAAACTAATTGACAGCTCAGAGGTTGGGATTTTTTTGTTTTGCTTCACTTTTGCAGAATCTGTGGTATAAGTCCAGAAGTATTTGCCTTTCCTTTTGTGATCTGAGAAATTAATACAATATACTTGTTTCTTTGGTTATCATTAATTAGGTGGACTTGTATGAATCTTTTTTTACCTGGTCTTTAGCATCTGAGTTGGGTCTGTTTTCTAAGTTTTAATGACATCTGATCAATTCTTGAAAGTGTTAACATAAAAGCAATGAGCTGGGATGGTTTTAACTCTCTAAATTAACACTTAGAGCAGCTTATCTTGGAAGATAAATACCTTTCACCTTATCTGAAGTCTTGGTTGCTTACATGCAACACTGCGTTTAAACTAGGGAAGAGAAAAGAAGGTCTCTGTTAAAAACCAAAAGGCTCAGGCTTTCACAACTTCCCACACTCTTAAGTGCATGTGATTCTCAAAAGTACACAAGTAATTACGGTGAGTAAACACCGCGTTGCTCTATTAGCTAGCAAGGGATGTCTGTGCCTGAGGGGAGTGGGGGCACAACCATTCAGTGTGACTTAAATACCTTGGGCCCTAAGCACAAGATCCTATCAGCTGGGCCATGTTTTTCCAGTGAGAATCTGTGGAGGGCTCGTGTTTTTGGTGTTCACAGTGGGAAGGGAGAGCTGTTGGCTTTGAAGCCTGCAATGAGCCCATCAGGTGATGGAGCCAGTGGTGCCTGGCTTGGTCAGGGAGAACCTGACAAGGTCTCTGCACAAAGACTACTCAGCTTTATAAAGGGAGCAGAATCTGACCTGAAAATCTTGTATTAATAACACACCCCATACATGTTCTCCATAGATGAAGATCCTGATGCTATGCAAAGCCTTGTTGCAGTCCAGTGCTCTGGGTGGGACATATTGTCAGGTTGGGGTGGCTGCTGACAGCTCTGTGCTTGTGTCACTTTTTCATCTTCAAATCACAAAGATTTTTAAGCAACCACCTGATGAAATGGAGTTTCTTCATGTGAAGAATAATTGTAAGCACTGTTAATGTGTTCATTTGATGTCACTGAAGGTGTATGTTGTACAGCTCAAATAGATTTCAATTATATAATATGAATCATAAATATTCAATTATACATATTTATTTTCAATTATATTTTCAATTATTAGATTCAAGATATTGAAATATATTTCAACAAAATATATAATTTATATGCAATTATGAGTTATCAGTGTTATTATAGAGCTTTAGATAAGGCACATAAGCAGGCATTGCTTTAGTTTTATAAAAACATGAATATTTCCTTTACCCTGTTAAGTCCAAATGTAGAACCTAAGCATGTTGATGCAGGAAAATCAATTCATTTAGTGAAAAAAAAAAAAAGTCTTTTCTATTACCTTGCCTGATTTTTTCTTTCTGATGGAAATAATTTGTTTTCCCCAATAAATGTCAGGAGTCATCAGTGTATTTGGAATGGAGCTTATTCTAGGACTGAAATGAATGATGCTCTCAAATGAGAGACAGTCGAGAGGTGTGAGAAAAACAAATCATTTTAATGCCATTCAGAACCAGGCCTGACTAATCACTGTGTTGTTCATGGCTCCTTGCTGTTTGGAGCACAGAATAGTATAATTTAGTGAAATATTTGCACTACAATGCTTGCAAATTTGAGGAAATGGAATTTGGATTAAGCCAGGATTATTTCTGATCTTATCCCTTTCTGGTTTTGCTCTTTTTTTTTTTCCCTTTTTTTTTTTTTTTTTTTTGTGAATATGAGCAGTGCTGATGTACGTGCATAAAGAAAATGGCTTATTTTCTTTGAAGTGTCAATAACATTGTCAGGCATTTATCTAAGTAAGCACACAGCAGAATGATTAAGCCAGGGTGAAGCTGAATGCATGAGATACAAATTAATTTTAGCATTGTTTATAATCTGTAGACTGCACAAAATACGGAATGCTTAGCACAGGGGAAACGTACTGTGCTATGTAAAAAATGGCAAAATGAGATAGGAGAAATTAGTGATGTAATTAGTTATGAGTTTTGGAAAGAAGCCCTGCTTTGAACCAGTAAAATCATTAGCAAAGACATCTCCTTACACCGGGATGAGGGAGTCAAAGTTTGAAAAATTTCATTTGCAAGTGTTTCCTAAAGCCCTGCTGAATCTGTATGGGGTAGAGACAATGGGAGGATGACATCTACTTGTGTCTGGCTCTAGGAAATACTTCTGGGCACTACCAATATCTAAGTGTGAAAATGAAGAAAGGTGAGAAGGAGAAACAGTTTTGTCAAGATTGATATGTTGCTACAATTATGTATCAATTCAGCAGATTATTTTCTAATTGCAACCTAATCAAAACTTTCTGAGACCAATGCAAAAACCGCTTTGACACTTGGGGATCTGAGCTCAAGTCTTTTAATCAGGTCCATGGGTAAAGAGCTTAGAGCAGGCAGGAATTAGTATCCTCTTTGTGTAAAGAAGAAAAATGAGAAATATTCAGGTTAACAGATAAAACCAGTCTAAGAACCATGTGTCCTGGATCTCCCCTCTGAAGCATACAAGCAAACTAAACAGCCAGGCTGTGTTTACAACAGCAAAGAGATTTCCTAGAAAGGATGTGGAGAAGCCACTAAACTTCAGGCTCTGCTTAAAAACCTTTTATGTCAACTGATTAATGACACAACAATTTTCTGTTTCATTGAATAACTAGCTAATGTTGTATTAAATGTCACATGTTGGATGGTTAATATCCAAGTCCTATTTGTACATAGGATTGTTACAGCTATTTTGATACTGCTCATTACTAGAAAGAAAATGTGTATGTATAATGTAATCTAGGGATCTATTTTTAGTTTGATGTTTACATCATTTATTTAAAAACACACAGCAAAAACAATTTACTAAACTAGAAGAGAAAAGTTAAATTACTTCTTCAAGGAGGCATCATCCTATATTTATAGTTTGGTAAACATAACATTAATCAGCTGGAAAGTGTTCAGCAAAATATAAAACCGTTATGGGCTCTAGTTCAGAGAAATACGTAGCAAAATATATCTAGCTTCTGTACTTCAAAAGGCAGTGCAAAGCTGCAGAACCTGTGGGAAAATCAATTTTCTGCGGCATCAGTGGCTTGCACAAAATTTTGCAGTGCAGCATCTAGATTGTTTTTTTTATTTAACTGATTTACTTCTGCTCCTCCATCTAATATTTTGTCTACAAAAGCATTCAGGATGATCCTTCAAATACCGTCTCAATACTTGTTTGAAAATAAAAAAAATAAAAAAGAAGCTTGGTGCTGCTTAAAGTTGCATGAAATTCACATCTCTTCCTCCATTTTGCCTTCATATATTATGGCTCAAGCTTGCTTTCCACTAAACTCGACACACCTACTCCAAATGGTCCCAGTACGATGGCTCACTGGTAATTCTCCGAGCCAGTGAAGTGTTCCTGGGTGTGTTTGAAGCGAGGTGACTAATTCCCCAGCTCAGCAGCATCTATGGTGTTCTTTGTACCAAAAGGCAATTATCAGACAGCTGAGATTTGATCAAATCTTCACTGAAGGCAATAGACAGAACCTGCCTACGCGCATTTGTTCTGCTGGGAGAAGTGACAAAATGTGTCCCCAATACAGTTTTTATGGGTCTCTGTTCTGTGGCAGGATGATTTTTTCAGCATCATCCCTAGAGACTAAGCACGCTAGATTCCCCTCTTTGATGTGCTGCCCAGGGACTTCAAAGAAAAACTTATACAAAATACATCCTCTTAAAACATGCTTTGTTTATAAATCCCAGTTACAATACCTAATGCAATTTTGGGTTGACTTTTTAGACTGTATTAGATTTAATTTTAGATTATCTAACTATTTCTTTGACTGTTTTTTTTTGTGTCTGTACCATTAGAAAGATGGATTTCTTATGTAAACCTCTCTCCTGAAATAAGCAGTTTGAATGTAGTACAAAATCTTCCCTTATTTCACATGATGATACTTTCTTATTTAGATCTTTTCAATTGAGTGCCTCCTCCATCACTGCTGGAGCTTACTGTTTTGAGGAAAGAGGAATGTATTACAGTAAGCAGTGTGGCTTTACTGGCTTGCAAACATTGTTCAATCTTGTGAAGCAAGATCAGGCTCTCTAATGTAAAATGCATTACAGCTAACACTGAGAGTTTCAATTATAATCTTTCTCTTCCAAGACACATCCTCTGCAAAAGCGATAGGAAAAAGTAAACTCTGGAAAGTTTGAAAGACTTGGTACCATTTGCAACTTGCAGTATTTTCTCCAGCTTGCTTTTTTTTCTGCCTGTCCCTTCTCCTGATCTGTGTCTAAGTGCTTGGTAGTCAGGTCACTGGACTGTCACAATGTGCATGAGGCATGCTGGGTATAAAACAATCAATAACCGTATTCAAATGTAGATTCACAGGTAGCTTTAGTGATTTTGAGATCAAAATGTGATGATCTTCAGTAATTCTAATACTGATGTAAAAATCTTTTGACATTCATCCCTCCATCTGAGTTTGAAGCAGGTGCAGTGAATCACTCAGTGGGGAAAAAACCAAAACAAACCCCCAAACAGCAGAAACAAAACGCTGATGGAAACTGATGAACAGGAATCCCCAGGACTCACATCAATGGAACTCGGGGCTTGATTTAGTGGTAAACTCCTTAAAAAGTAGTTTCAGCACTTCTTTTTTGGCAGAGATTGGTAGGGGCTGTGAGGGCTTCCTGCTGTGGACACAGGTGAGCTCCAGGTGCTGGGAAGAATGGGGACTCCTGGCCAGGATGGCTTGAGAGGATGCCCAGATGCTTTGTCTAAAGTGATTCTAACAGCTCCATATGGGAGAGTTCTCCTTCCTGTGGGGAGGGAACCAGCTGATGACCCAGGGTGTGAAGCTCTGGTTTAGAAGGACTGATACCTGCCATCCCTTTACCTCTCTTTTGGACTCTTGGGATGTGGTCTGTTGTGTTACCCCCTGAAGTGCTCAGTTTAAGGACAATTTGAGCAGCAAGCAGTTGGGGTTGTTACCCCAACAGTTGGGGTTGAGAGTCCTCCTGACACAAGCATAATCTGCACCTTTATAAATAGTAGAAAACAAGAGGCACTTAATGTCAAAGAACTCTTCTGTTTGTCCTATCTGTTTTGGTAATGGCCTTGGCACTAAAAATGACTGAAGTAATGCCACTGAAACATCCATTGAAGCAAGATATAGCTGTGTCTACACTAGAGCTTTTGTCAGTATGGAAATGTCAGAAAACATTATATTCAGAGCACAAATTGCAAGTATAGAACTGACAAAGTAAATTTTGAAGTGTGTACTCAAGTGTAATGCTTGAAACGTATTCCAAATTGGCAAGTTGCAACCAATCATGGAACAGAACCAGTGCTCCAAAAACCTGACAGAGCCAATGTTGAAATCTGAATAATTGCAACTACATTTTCATAGTAATTTAAATGGGAGAAGCATTGGCAGAAATTCATGAATAATTTACATATAAGAATTTAGCAATCGGTGGTGAATAGAAAAATAAATGGCAAATCCAATAAATAAATGATTATTCTGAATTATTTGAGCTGCTCTGATGTTTGTTAAGAAGTGTCTTTTTTGAGGTTTTCTTAAAATGCTGGATTTAAATTTCTGCTGCTCAGGTAAATGCTGTCTTAAAGAAACAGCAGAAAGTTACCTATTTGCCAGGGGGGGAAAAGTCAGCAAAACAACAAACCAAACCATTTGAATCTATAACATAGGATGTTTTATGGAGGGTGAACATAAAGAGAACTTATTTGCCATGCAGCAGCTGCAATAGCAGCCTTGTAGCCTTAATGAGAAATGTTTGCTGATATATATAATGATGAGTTAGTTACACACTGCATCAGTTTTTAATTATGTATAAAGTTTTAAGATTTATGGAAGAGGTAACATCTGAAAAGAGAAATCCCTAATTCCCTTCTGTGCCTTTGGAAATATGATATTATTTTAATAAGTGAGAAATTAATTTACACAGCACCAGTATTTGTTTCCACGCAGAAGGGATATTGGGTCCATGTAAAAAAAAGTAATAGAAAAATTGTTTAGCCAGTTTGCCTCAGTACTTCAAGATAGAGAATATGGAATAGTTTTACTGGTTAGAAGGTAGTGTTTTAATTAATGGGGCACTGATGGATTTTTAAAAAAAATCTATTTAATCTCTGTTTATTTTAACATTTCTGATGTAAAATGTAGTATTGCACATTAGTTTATTGGCATAATGCCTCATAATGAACCTTATGGACTCATGAGAAAAGTTGTTTTTCGTCTAGAAAATCTTTAAAATTTCATAATCTGGGGTTTGTTGGTCTTTTGGTTGATGGAGTGTTCTTGGGTTGATTCTTTTCTATTATTATTGTTTGTTTATTTTAATGTAGTTTGGTGGCTTTTTTTTCCCCCTTGCTTAAATTAAGAAGAAAATATCCTTAATATTAAGAACTTTTTTGTTTGACCTAGAGTGAAAAGTTCTGTTTGGAATAACAGTTGGAGGCAGAATAATTTAAAAACAACAACAAAAAAAGGTAGATTTTGCCAAACGTGTAGTGCTAGTGTTATGGGTACTCAGAAACTGGGGAACCCTCATTTTTGGATGGGGTGTTTCTGTTTCATAGAATCTAACACTCTCACTATTAATGACAAATCCCTCTATCCTATGACCTAGGAATTAAAGAATTCACTCAAATGACCTGTAACACAGTGCTTTTGGAATATGTGAATTATTTTTCATTTGTCTCTTAATCATGATGTTGTATCATGTTGCAGAATCTAATTCCTGATTTATTTTTTTTTCCCCTAATGATGTTCCATTTGTACTCACTGGAGAACTGGTGCCTGCCTGTTAAGAGTCTGTTCCATGTTGTATAAATAATGCCTGCCTGGGAATGGGAACAGAGCTATGGTATTTGAAGATTCTTTGGTGCTTTTTATTCCATTCAGAATAACAATGAAATGCACTAGCTTGTGTTTTCCAATATTAGTCTCTAGTTATTGTTCATGTTCAACATTTGGATGCTCATGTTGGTGCTACAGAAATTTAAATATTCTTATTTCATCCTAAATACCAATTTGAGCATCCTGGTCTAGCCTTTTCAACAGTTCTATGTGTGCATGCCCTTGAGAGAAGCTTTCTCAGGTAGTTTCTGTGTCTGATTTCTGTAGGTCGTAGTATACATTTGGAACAAATGAATTTTCAATACTAGTAGCCAAAACCCATTTCAGTGCAAATAAAAACCTGACGGCTTCTGTACAAGGAGACAATGAAATAAATTTAACATGTCTCTGCCTATGAAAAGCTTTGCTGTTCCCGAGAGTGACAGTCTTTGTAACGCTGTCTATTGTCAAGCAGAGCTTTCAGGTGGTAGTTAACTTTCTGAGCCTGTTTTACAAGTGCTGATCAACTATCCCTGCAGTTAAGGATTTCTTCCCAAGCAAGCATTGATGCTCGTGTCAAAATGCCTCTTGTTCTTCTGGGGCTGGTGCAACTTCCCTAGTGTGCTGATGCAAACCGTTAGGTATCAGTAGTGTCCTGCAGGTCTCTGTGCTGGAAAGAGCCACCTCGAGTTCTTGCATTGCCTCTGAAACTGGTTCGCTGTGTGACCTCAGATGAGACATTTACAGTTACGCAACCTTGAAGTCCCAATACGTGAAGTGAGGATAAAAGTTGGTTTCTTTTCCATGACTATAAAGGAAGTTTTTCTAGATTTCTTAAAGGAAATAGAAATGCAAAGTCTTGTTCTGGAACAGCAAGTGAATGCAATAGTAAAATAGTGTTTACTCTTCTGTGGTTTGGAAAGCTGGAGGAGAAGCGTAGAATTGGGAAACAACTCTGGTAAGGTAACTAAGTTGAGCAGTGTAATTTATTGTCAGTTTCCGTGTGGGAGCCTTCTGTGGAAAGATAGTGTCAGCAAGAGAGCTGATGGAAGGCAGGCATGTAAACTGTAAATCGCTGTAAGAGAAACCCTTCCCAGAAGAACCAAACGCATTCATCCCTGGTCCCTGTTCAGCCACGTGCTCCCGAGAAGCGAGCTGCGCAGAGCAGCCTAGAGACTGAGTGTACAAACCTATAAAGACTTGGTCTGCAAAGACAGGTGAAGAATCTTTATTTTATTTCCTGATTACTTCTTGTGAATGGACAAGTAACCAAATTTCTGTAAGCCAGGGTTGCTGGGATCTGTTTTGTTCTGCCAGGAAATGTTCTCGTGTGTTGGAATTGGAATGCATCTGAGATAGGTTTTCTGTGTGGGAAACATAGTAGGGCTGTGTTGTTCATGTCAGTTCAGGATGTACTCTCTGTCTTCTGTGACAGGTTCCATGATGAGGAACGTGCTCATGCTAGGCTCATCTCTGGCAGAACTTTAAAACATTAATGGGCATCTATCAGGATTGTAATGGAGTCTGGTTTGGATTGGCATTCAGCTTTGCAAGGAAATTTTAATAAAGAGGATTGCAAAACAAAGGTCTCGGAGGCATGATGGTAAAAAATATGATGGTAACACTGCACCTGTATCACTCACATTGAAATACAATAGCAGACACTGCCTATACAATAATATGTATCATCACTTTCAAGACAGCAGGAGTTTATAAAAATAGAGTATTTATGCAAAGCAGTGAGGGGAGAGAGAAGGGGAGGGAGGCAATGAAAGTCGTCTGGCAGCCTGAATACACAAAGCCTTTGGTACTTGAAAACTAATTTTATTTTTAGTTAATATTCATTGATGCAAGTTCTAGTCTATTGTTAAATGATTCTAGTGAATAATTACATCCCTCACTTTGAAATGTTTAAGACAAGTGGAGTTGTAAACCCAATCTTTTGTACTGGAATCATCACCAAAGTTGCATTGTGGAAAACATGTTGACACTACAGTTTGATCACATTCTCAGAGTCTGCAGGACTCTCAGCAAGTTCTCAGATCTGCTTCTGTGCATTGTACTTACATGCATTATGTAACCACTCTGGTTTTCTGGGGGACTGTAAGAAAGTGAATATGGCATTTCTGTATTCTCATTTCCCCGGAATCTTGTCAGCTTCTGAATGTGACCCATCTGTTGATGAGTGAATGGCAACTGTTTATTCCAGAATAAAGCATGTGCTAAAAATGCAAACATACAGCCTAGAGAAGCTCTGAGCTAAGTTTAATTAGCTGTGCGGTTCATTTAAGCTTCAAACTACTAAGTTAACTCACTAGTCAGTGGAGTTTATATTTTTTACTAGATGCTTGCTAGACAGGGGAGCTGATGATCTTCTCTTTGTTGCTAGGTGATGAATCCTGATAACCTTTCTGTTCCTAAATCTAGACACGTCTTGTATGTACAACCTGATGTAGCAAAATTCTCTATTTACGCCTCAATTCCTGGATAGAACTACTACAAAGTTGCTAAGCAGCCATGCGTATAAATATATAACATTTGTGTCTCTTGAAAACTTTTGGCAAATCACATTTACCAAATGAATTCTCAGTTTATCGTGGCTGTAGCCATTAGCAAAGTGCACCACGAATGAGAGATATCAGTGTACAGAAGGATGATGCTTTATTTGTCACAAGAGAACTAATGATTTGGAAGGGAACATGAGATGAAACAAATGCACAGATTTAGTGCTGGGGATTTTTTTTAATGTATTTATAACCAGAAGCAAAGTGAAGATTCACTGGTTATTATCTCACCTCTTTAAACTTCATAAGGATTGTCATCGTTGCAGTTATTCTAACGTGAAAGGAAAGAAAAGAAACAGTTATTCAAACAGATATCCTAAGACTTCTGCATTCTAATACTGCAGAATCAGGTGATAGCACAGCAAAACTGTCACTGATCCTCAGTACCATCATCAGAACATTGCAGCTAGAATAGCACTTACACCAGTTCTAACGAAAGAGATGGGAAGATGAGAATTTGTGCTTTTTTCATTTATTTGACTTGGAAAAATGAAAAGAAATATTGGATTTTAAAAGCTAGGACTTGCATGAATGAATATTAACTAAAAAATAAAAGAGCGTGGATGTAGATCTATCTGCCTCTGAATGACAGGCAAATTTCATTGTGTTGGCAACTGATGGTACATGGAATTCATGTAATTTTGAGTACAACTATAAATGATTAAATCTAAGACTACTTGGTAATAAAATTTTAGTTACATATTGATTACCAAGTAGGTATTGTAATTACCATGTGATGGGCCAGCATCTTGACTGATCTGTCTCTAATCTGAACACCATATAAAAATAAATTACACTAAAAAATAATATTAACTGATGTTTAAGGTTGTGTATGCAGCTCTAAATGAGCAGGGAGTCCACCTTTGGAACCCGCAAGTAGCCAAATGGTGCTACCAACTGGAGTATTTGGCACATATATTGTGTTAGGTAATTGATTCAACTTTTGTCACTTGCTTCATCTCTAATGCTACTTGCTTAAATGTATGTATAGCAATGCTAACCATTTGAGTAGCAAACATGAACAGCAGTGTCAGCTGGCTCATCAAATAATTGCCATTGAGCTGTACACAATATCTGGTGGGTTTTTTTTCATTGTTCCTCAGTTATTACAAAGAGAAGAAAACTTCAGTGGCTCGATGTTCTTTCTTTGGTTTATCTATGTAAACAAATTTCAGGTTGCTTATAAATGATCCTGACTGACAGAATATACTTTCCCTCAGGTCAGTTCTTTTGTGGAAGATGCCAAAGCCTGTCTTTCTTTAAAGTATAAAAGCCTGTGTTTGATGTGAATGGAAACTGTTCTGGGAATGACTGTGCAGAGCAAGATTACATGGTGCAATTTTAATTACATTGTTCTCAGCAGTGCTGCTTGTCTGATCTTGGTGTGAGAGTCAAAATTCAAACCAAGGTTATTTGGTTCTCTAACTGTTAGTCAAGCACTGATATTGTTTGAAAGAGATCATGGTAAATTGAGCAAGCTTAAAATCCAGCAGAGTTTTGAGAGGTGGCTTTCCTCATTAATCTCAAGTTCTGTAGTTTAGCAGGCTGCAATTAAGTGGTTGCTTTTCCATGGCTTACAGAATGATCTGTGTGTTGAAATTGGCTTGATACTCGAGTAAAACAAAAGCTTAACTACCAACTAATTTTGCAAATTTAAATGCAATTGAGATTTTTTGAAGGCATTCTGAAAACTCTTCATAAACTGTGTCCAAGGGCTATATCTTAATAACCCAACTTTTAGACTGAAGATTGAAAAGGAACGTAGAGTTATTTGTGCATTTATCAGATATGTCTGGAAAAATCAGCTTTCTACTGGTCACTCTTAAAAAAAAAAGATTGAAGGAACTCTTTTGAGAGAACTTGGTGGAAAGCACTAAGAGAAATTGTTATTTGTCTGTCAGGTTCATTGATGGAGAAGATAAGAAGGCAAAAGATTTCCCCTGGAAGCAGGAGGAACTTGGTTTCAGATTTTCACTGGAAAGTTGAACAATCCACTGAATAAATGGTTTGAGCAGATTTTTAGACATGACATTACTCATTCAGCAGCTGGGAAAATAGGCCAGCAACCTACAGTATCCATTTTGAAAGGAAAATATTACACAGTGGATTTATTACTCACTCTCATTTCCTTTTATGTATTGTAAATGATGTGTCATCCTCTATTTTTGAAACAAACTCCTACCACTGAGAGCTCTTTGGAAATCAGTTGCACATCCCCCAGCTTTATTCCTGGGGATGCCTTTTAAGAAAACATTCTTGTACATCAGGAAAGACTTTAATAATAAATATGGTTCCAGCAGAAGAGCAGCTGTATGTAGATGTCCATGTAGTTGCCTTTTTTTTAAACATTTCCTAGCACATACTGGCAAATATCAGAGCGTTGAGGTTAGGAAGGAGTCTTCACAACTCACTGTGGAATTAGAGATTAGCTGTAATTTCACACCAAATGAGACCAAGGCCCAGGATTGAGAAGACAGGAAAAATCACCTTTGCACCATACCTGTGTGTAATATGTAAAAAGCACTTGTATCGATAGCTTATTTAATGAGAAGCTCCTGCACTTTGACTTCTTGTCTGAAAGTACTGCTAGAGCAAGAAGGGTATATTAAGCAATATTTTCTCACTCATCTCTGAAAAAAGCAGGTGTACAAGAGTGTGAGTGGCTGCCATGAGTTTGATATAGGACAAAAAAATACTTTTTTAGTATAATAATTTCTTCCTGCGTCCTCAAAACATGAAGTTATTTGTGCTTCCCACTGAAGGAGCAGACACAGCACCCATTCCTCTGGTGAGGCCAAATGTTTCTGTCATTTAGTAAACTCACACAAACCTAAATGTGTGCATAATTCAGTGAATCTTCTGGTCATCTAGTAGGACATCATCATTTCAATTAAATTAAGACCCTTTGAAAAAATGGTCTTAGTTGAGCATTGACAGAAGCTAACAAAAAAAACCAAACCAAAACAAAAAACCAACAAAAAACCCCAACAACAAACAAAAAAAAAAGAAAAAGGAAAAATAAAAGGAAACAAGAAGTTATGACAGATCACATTAAGAAATGACAGATCACTGTAATTATAACAGCCCGACCTTGAAGACAAATGGTTTTAATTGTGAACTTGAGGGATAAAATCCTCCTGACCTGTGGCTAATTGTGTAGTTAACTGAAACCCCTTACTAAATAAATTTGTGGCTTTGGAGACATTTTGAAGACATAGTGGCGTAAATAAGGTACTTTCTGTGCTGGTTGCACTGTAGTTATTTCCTGTGAGTGATTGCTTGTTATTACTTTTTGACATCTGCTGGCAGCAATTTATTTACATAGTTAAATCTCCTGGGACACTGCTGCTTCTCTTGAATACAACCTCAGCTGATTAATTTTTCAATAAATTACATATATCAAGAAATTTGGTTTCCGTAGCACTTAGGGTGACTGCTGAAAGGTCAGATGTGTGCTTGTGCAGAAGCCAAAAACATCCCTGGTCAGTAGTGGACTGCCTCTTCATGCTCCATGCAACCAGTATTCAAAGGAAATTGTCCATTATATCCCACTGGGAGTGCTTTACCAACTCAGGCTGCTGTCCCATCTTCCTCCACTATAGGATACAGTCAATTCATATCAACAACCTTCTCACAGCCCTTTGCAGAGCCACAATGTATTGAATGCATTTGAATGTCTTTGATTCTCTCTGTTGCAGACTTGGCCAGTGCAGATTTTGGAAGAAAGTTCATTTTGTGTTACATTTTCCTGAGGTTCTTAGCAAAATGTAATGTCAATCTGCTAAAATAATAATATAAATCATTTGCATTGCATTGGGAAGCATAGGGTTAGAAAGAGCCTTCTCTACATATTGCTTCTGAGTTTGGGGTCATCTGGACTGTTCAGAATCAATGCAGTGTCAGTAGAGAAAGGTCATTTTCCTACAGAGGTGACAGTTCCTTTCAGATGGTACCTCCCCAAATGCAGTATCACTTTATCCTCTGCTTTTATAGAGACAACAGCCCCATTTCAGCTGGACTACTAATATCAGTGACTGTGATATAACATCTAAGGTGGTGGGTTTTTATGTTTTTCTTCATACCTACTCACTGACACCATATTTTTGTTGAAATAACGTTTAGAGCAGAAACTCCAGAGTACCACACTGCCCTGTAATGCAGCCAGTGATCCAGGAGATTGGTCAATAACAAGTCTACATCATAATGAGTAAGTCAAGATAACTTCCAGCAGAGAACAACTCATTACAGCTCCTTCCACTTGATCAGGTTTTTGCCCTAAATGAGACAATGGGCAGCAAAATGCTATGTGGAGGGATCATGTAATGTGAGCTGGTGAAGTCTGCTGGGGGGAGAAGGGATGCTTTCATTTTGATTGTAGGGTCTGTGTTTTCCCATAATTTTAAGCAGCTAGAGACTGCTGAGAGAGACCTGTTGGGAGAATAAATTTGCTGAAGAACAGCAAATCCTCCTTTCCAGGAGAAAGAGGGAGCATGGTGAAAAAAGGCAAAAAGCAGCAGTGACTTATCTATGCTGAAACAGGCAGGAACCTTTGTGTTTGGTGCTGATGGAGTCACTTCGCTCAGATAGTCCTGTCTGCTCTGTGAGAATTCTCACTGGAATCTTAAACAGCAACCCCACTGTTCCAGGTTAGATACAAGCTGTGATGGTACTGGTTTTAGGGCAGGGCTGTTCAGCTCTAACTCAGGGTACTTGGTGTAACTCGTTAGTAGCCAAGTGTTGTGATGTGCTAGGAGAGGCAGAGCTTGGTGAGGTGTGAGAAGGTGCCAGAGTACAGTGCTGGGTGTAGCAGAAGGCGAGGAGCAAAGTGGAGCACTGCTAACTGGGGTCTGCAGTGGGGAAGGAATCACTCCTGGAATCACACACCATACCTGTTACATCACTGACAGCTCAGGTGAGCTGCACCACAGCATTTCAAGCTGTTTTTCCAGCTCTTCTAGGGCTATTGGTGTAGCCAGGTGATGCAGGAGAGGGATGGGGACAAATGTAATCCTTCCAGTGAAAGCATCCCACCTTTTATTGGCCGCTGCTGGTTTCTGGGTGAAATCTCTCATCTCCTATGATCTATGGGAAGCTTATCTCTATTCTTTGATATATTCTTGCTATGCATTTTGACAGCAAGAGAAAAAAACCTGTGAGTGTACCATTTCTAGTGTGGCAAGGGTACTCTCTGAAGGGCAGATACATACATGCATGCTGCTGCCCGCTGGATGAACTGTTGGCCTCATTTTTGCATTTTAACAGGGCTGTGCACAAATCTGCTCGTCATGCACAAATTGCACGAGGACGTTTGCCAGTTTAGGTAATCAGGTTTTGTTTTGCTAGACCTTATAAGCATGTGCAAGGATAAAGGCTGATGTTTAGTACTTGTTCTTCCAAAGCATTTGAATATAGAGATAGATTTGTTTGTATTCAGCAATTCTTGTTTTATTTTTTGTGAACATTGTACTGTGGCTCATGTTTCTTCAGGTTTTGACGGTGTGGATGCTATGTAAGTCATCATCATAATTTACTTCAGGGGCACATAAAGAAATTATATAGATACAAGAGAACTGTAGACATGCAGTGGGAGATAATAACCTCGTAATACTTGCTGGAATTTTTTTTTACAGAAATCATTCCATAGTGATTCTACTGCAGAACTAGAATTTAACATGTTTAAAAACTGCTTTAAAAACCTGCAAATGGGTTTTTCACAAAATTAATTTTGTTCATGTTCTTAAATGTTCAGGAAGATTTTCCTATAAAGAAACATTTTAATCATGCTTGTAGCTTTTCTAAGCTACAAATCCATGTTTTCTACAGCACTTTTAGATATAAAATAATATCTCAAGGAACAACCTGTCTGACTTAACTGCTGAGAGTGTCTCGTCTGGATTTTTGTCTGCCCCCAAAAGTATCATGGGGCAGTATTGTTCTCATTCTATTCTCATCCCTCCTGCTGTTCAGGTATTGCAGAAACCCAGCAGAAATAAACATGCCGTGGGCTCCCTGCCAGAACACGTGTTCCAGAGATGGTTTTGAGGGCATCCCAAAGGAAGGCAGAGAAGTTGTTTCTCCTAATTGACAGTACTGATAGCTTGAAAAGCAGGATTTCTTTTGTTTCTCAGCTGCCTTTGTTATTAGTTGTTGTGAAATTTCCTCTTTTGCTCTTGGATGGTTTTAGGTTACCCAGATGTGTTGATTGCAGGTAGATTTCATCCTCTCTATGTTGACAGGATAAATAGGATAATTAATCTCTTGACGACTCGTTAACGCTTTGCATTCCTATTAGCTTGTTTTGGGCTGCTGTGTGACACCCTGTACCAGAGCTGGGTGTTCAACAGTGTGACAAACACTGTTATGTGGTGGCCTGCTACCATGTCCTTAGTTACCTGCCTGCTATTTGCAGTCAGCATCAGTGTTTATTGATAACGAGAGCTGTGCTAGGTCACAGTATTTGATGAATTTTCATATCCAACAATGGCACTTGGAAGTTTTTCTGCTGGCTTCAGCCATCACTTTTCTTCCTTTGTAGTTAATGAAGCTCAGCTTTGCCAGTTTCTCTCTAACTTCTGTGTTTTGCTAGTATCATTGAGCAAGGAGGACTTTTTAACAGAGCTGAGGGATCCCTGCTGGGTGGGAAAGTTAAGTTCCCTTTGTGCAACTGTAATATCTTTTTTTATTATTATTTTTTGCATCTCTAAAACTCTCACAGGTACAGCTTCAGACTTGTGGTTGCAATGATCTAAAGTTCTTTGGTAAAAGGGAAAAGAAAATATAGAGGCTTTAATTCCCACTGATGTGAACAGGTCTAAGTTGTATTTACAAAAAGGATCCTAACCCTCATTGATAAGAGTAATTAAGTCTGTGTGTGTGTGTGTGTGTGTTTGGCGTGTGTTTTCAATGTGAAATTTCCTCACTGAGGAGCCATTTTGTTGCTAGCTATCATTAGCTAACAAAAAATATTAATACCTCTGTGTAGGGACATACAGAGTAAGTTTTCTGTGCTTATAGGTAAATACATATATTCAATTAATCAGAATATCTCTGTAGAGATTTTGTCAGAAATTTATAAATTCTGCATTTCTGTTCAAAACAAATTAAACTTCTGAGAATTACACTTTGAAAAATAGTACTTTGGAAGAGGATTAGATCAGCTTAATATATGCTTTTGAATGTAAGAAATCTATTTCAGCCTGTTTTTATATAACTTACAAGAAATCCAACTGCTAACCTTTCAATGTTTTTAAAATGGTATTTTTAAAAACATCTGTGCTTCATTATCATAAATATCACAGTTGTGTAGAAGTCTCACATATGTGGTGTATCATAACAGTGGAAATGGGATGCACTGAAATGATGAATCCCAGGAGCTTGAGCTTCTTGCTGAGATCTATAAATGGTAATATTTCCAATAACAATTTGAATTTCCCATTATTATAGTAATGGACTTAGGATCTTGCACAAGAGTCCCTTTTTCAACAGGTCCTTCAATGGTTATAAGCAAAAAGTTACCAATTAAACCTTGGAATGCGTGCAGGTATTGCATTACTAATAACAAATATTGCTTGGTGGACAAAAATACACTGTACAACTCACATGTGAATGAGCTTTCTTACAGAAAGAAGTCTAGTAGAGGAGGCTGAGAAATGAGCAGAGGGCGATGAGTGACATGCATGTTGTCTTTGATTGGGAGATGGTTGGCAGTATTTTCATTTTGCTTGCATGGGAGTATTGGAGCCTGTCTCTTACCATGTGGCATATTAAGCACAATAAAGATGTTCACTTGGCAGCTGGAGCATGACTAGGAGCATCAAAAGAGTCATATATGCATCAATAAATGAAGAACGCTGTCTTCATGTAAATAAATATTAGATGATTGGTTTAATTGCCCATTGAGTTCTTTACAATGAGAGTCACTACTCACGTCTGGTGTAGAATTACCAACATTTTGGTTTAGAGCTAGAGCTGAACAGTTCCTATTATTTTTTTTTTTTGCACTTCTGTAGCACCTTGAGCACCAAACATGAATCATTTTGCTACGAGTGCTGTGCAGACACAGAGCAAATAAATGGTCTTTGCTCTGAAGAGCTTACAGTCTAGTTAAACTCCTTGAGCTCTAGCAAGAGTGAGTGTGCAGTAGGACACAGAGGGTGTAGTGTGTGTGTGGCCACTCCTGGGGCTGCCATTAGTCCAGTGTGTTGTAATGCAGCTGGGTAGAATGAATCATCTTAGTTACCCACCTCAGGGCTTTCCTCACACCTCAGCTCTGCAACAAATGCGTGAACATCACCAACTTCATCATGCATCATAAGGATCATACTTTATGGTTGCCAAGCAGGGAAGTGTTATACGTTGGGAGACCACCTTTTTGTGTTGGGCAGACTGCCAGACAGCTTGGTTTCCTCTCCAGGAACCTTGGCAGACCCCTCAGAGCATGTGCTGTCCAGCCAACTGACACAGGCCTTGTAACTGCTTTTCTTTTTTAGCTGGGCTCCAGCTGAACTTTCCCATCACTGACAACCACAAAGCACTGTCTGGTTTCTTACTATACAGGTTAGAACTCGGAGAATATGAGTAATTAATTAAGCTATAGTTTTTACATAGAGATTTTTTTTACACACACTTTGTGTGCAAAGCAAGTTTTCTTCACCAGAGAATAGAGACTAAAAATGCTCTTTGCCCTCTTTAACAGACCGTGCTTTTTAATGCATCTGCAACATGTAGATTTGCTTAGAACATGGATGTAGTGCCAAACATGGGAAAATTGAGTAAGCTGATGAAGCTGAAACTCCTCAGATCTCTCCTGAGTGTGTGGCAGGGCAGGAAAGTGTGGTCAGTGCCATCTCCTTGGGTTATGGAGCTGCTACTGTAGCCTGGCACAGGCAGCACAACTGCTGTAAAGTTTGGGTATCTGCACTGGCTTCTTCCCAGAAGCTACGTGAGGTTAAGGAAGCAAACGCTCCCAAGTGAGGGATGTTGTGAGAATGATTGGGAATGCAATGCAATCTTATTTGATGTTCCCTGGTCATCCGAGTCCAGGAGACATCATCATTCTGATAAAGTTCACATTCACCCCTAACTTCAGACTAGGGAATTTATCCAAGGCTACAGTTCTCTTTAACTCTCTTAACAGTTGGCTTCAGCTTGGTCTCTGTTGGCCCTTGGTCCAAATAATCTTCAGTGCTCTCTATCCTTATGATCACTTCATCTACTTCCACCCACTTCTAATTTCTCTCTCCTACATATCAGTACTTCTCAGAGCCTTTTCATTTTCTTTCCCTCTCCTTGCTATTAACCTCGTCAAATACTCTTGTTTCTGTGGTAGAATTGGGAATTGAAAGCATCGGTGCTTTTGGATAAGAGATGGTAAGAAAACAGTTTCCTACTTTCAAACAACAGTGCTTCTGCCCTTGCTGGAAAAAATTACAGGGTTTCATGACGCAAGGTCAATAGGTGAGCACAATATAAAAGGTCTAAAAGTGTCAGATTCATAACTCCAACAGAGTATAGAATATAGGTCCAAGTACTTTGATTCCATGTGTTGAATCTGCATGTGGTCTTTGAATTTCTGCAGTGCACGCAGATGGTAGCCAGGCAGGAATCTCAGGGTTTGTGAAATCTGAGCAGCAAGGTGGGAGGAGTGTGCTCCCAGCCAGCTTCAACCCTCTTTGAGATGCACAACACACTTGAATGTGACCTGTAGTGTTTGGCTGGGTGATGCTATAGTTCTGAACCAAAACATTTGTTTTCAAGTGATTGCTTGATCATGGTTTTGTTAGGCTTTAATTAAAAAAAAACAAACACTTTTAAAAAAATTTTTGGTTTTTTCACTCTTTACTCCTGACATAGTTAATTTCTCAGAGAGTGATGCCAAATTCTTCTAGTTCTATGAATAGACAGTAGGTCACCAGCAGCTATTGACTAGGGGAAGCAAGTATTTATTGAAGGTAACAAGGTATCCAGTTTCATTGTTTGTTTGTCCTTTGTTAGTTTGTTTTTAAGGTAAGAAAACATTAAGGTAAAATACAATTCCTCGAGGCTGCAATCTATACAGACGGTACTACAGAGCGTTTCAACTTTCCACATTTGAGGCTCTTTCGCCTCCTGCTCCTACCGCGGTGTAAGGCTTGGCAAGCGGGGGTCTGTGACATGACAGACCAAGATAGCTTTGTCTGGAGGGACTGCAGTATTGGAGGGAAAAGAGCTTTTTTTTTTTGCTTTTTTTTTTTTTTTTCTTATTTATAATCCCTCTTTGCTTTCAGCAAAATTCAATGAAACAGCAAAGAGGCTGATGAAATTCTGGTTTACTATCCCACTGCGATTCCAGGGATAATTCTTTTGCCCTCAAGTGAGGCAGAGAAAATGGGAGCAGCTTTTAGTTAAAAAACATGTAAGCAAGGCTAAAACTCGCAGAGACACAAATCCTTCAGGTGTTGGGATCACTTCTATGCAAGGGACCGTGGTGACTGTAGTTTGGACTTCTCTGGAAGGGGATAGTCAGGCACAGATTCCCAGGATCACAGCTTTGTTCTTTTCAAAGTCCCACCGCCAGCTTTTAATGCCCCTGTGGCTGGAGGGGCGAGCGGGGGCCGCGGGGCCTCTGGAGGGGACGGTCGGGGCTGCCTCGTGCCGCTGGCAGGTGCTTCTGGATCGTTCTGGGCGGTTCCGCAGCCGCTCAGGGCACAGCCGAGCTCAGCTGCGGGGCTGCGGGTGAGAAAGGGGCAAAACTGCCTGGGCTGAGGGGGAAAGTGAGAGAGAGCCGGGGGAGGAGGAAGAAGGGCTCCAGGAGGAAGGGGTTCCCTACAGCAGCAGGTGCGTTTGTCCCGTAGGAAGCTACAGCCCGAGGCGGCAGCAGCAGCAGCGCAGCCGCTGGGGACGGAGCCGACCCCTGTTCCCGCCCTCTGGGCAGCTCGGGGAGCGCAGCAGAGGGGCTGGGAACTGAGGGGCGGAGCTGAGCTGGGGAATACGGTGGTTGGTTGGTAAACGTGGTTTTCTTACCGTTTCAATGGACAATAAATTAATTTACCCCCATTTAGCCCGTGACAGAAACTGGCAAGTGCTGTCCCTGGATTATCTCCATCCATGAGTTTTTTAATTTTCTTTTCTGCCTCAGCCCCGGTGAGGGGGGAGTGAGAAGGTGCCTGGGTGGCTGGGAGCAGCCCAAGGTCAATCCCCCACTGCTTTCCTTGGGAAAAGGTTCAGAGTACACATACAAGACTCTGATTTGGAAAACCCAAGGTAGTCAAGGTATTAATCTGGTTGAAATGAAGATTTTGATGTACTTTGATTAAAGCCTATGTGTGGGAACAGCTGCTGTGAGTCACAGCAGACATGTCCTTCACTTAACAAGCAAAGGCAGGATAAGATGCAGTTAACTTTGCTTAAGCTCTAGTGACATTCAAATGGAAGAGCTGGCCCTATAGGTCAGTGGGAGAATATCTGACTTGGGTTGACTTTGAGCCAAAATACAGTAACTTAGCAACAGAAAGCAGGATGAGACCCAGTGGCAGACAACTGGAGCCAGCTGAAATTCAGGTCAGGCTTCAGGTGCTAGAATTTCACACTGAAAGTAACCAAACGTTGGGATGATTTGCAGAGGGCTCTAGAAGAGTTTTCATTATTTCATGTTATTATCTTTCTTAAAAAAAAAATCTATTCTAACTCCTACCACCAACAATCTACCACATGATGCAGGAGTTACCAAGTGACAGATTTTGACCTGGGTTATACTAGAAGTCAAATAGATGAACACAGGATTTCTTTCTGGTATAAAAATTCCATGAGGCTGAATGAGATCAGAGCCTGCAGTGGTAGTGTTCCCTGTCTCCTAGCACCAGGAATGATTAGAAGCAGAATTACAGCGTGGTGATTTCATGTCAGAGAACAGTGCTTTATTGCTGTTTGATTTACTTAGAAATAATATAAGTACATTGAATCAGAGCAGGGGAAACAGCTTTATTAATTTTTTCATTAGCTCAGTTATTTTTGTTTTGTTCTGTCTTTCTGGTGCCCTTCATCTGAGTGTAAGGGATCCTATGAAACAGGGTTGTGATGGTTTTTAAGTTATGATTCACCCAAATATAGCATTAATGAAACAGCAATCTGTGAGGGGGACAACTGAGATCCAAGGGACTTGGTAGCAATTGGATGACCTAAATATTAACATAGAATGGATTCTTTTTTTTTGGTAATTTCCATGAAAATGATGATAGTTACTGTTGGTTACTAGGTGGCTACTGTTGAGGCAGGTTTGTGTTCTCAAGTGGGAATTTATACCATTTAATTTTCCTATGTATAATGTAAATCTGGTCTAATTTAGGAATTATAGGTTCTCTCTGCAGTCCAATGGGAAGAATTAAACCTCTCCAAAGCTTATCATCCCATTATCAGCTAAGATACTGAGACAGGTGGGCTAACATAACTTCTAGAAATACCTGTATTACTAGATATCATCAGAGATATTCCAAAGAGGTGCCTGACTTTTAGACTCCACAGAAGAAATGTTCAGTGCTAGTCTGAACAGCCCTGTCTCTCTGCCTGTGGTTTCTCTTTCCATGCTGCCCATTTTGTGTGACCAGCTCTTTGTGGAGCTGTGACCTGAATCACTGGGGACCTGCCCTGCTCCCTGCTGCAAGGGCATGACAGGGGCACTGTGAGATGGTGGGGAATAATTAGAGCAAGAAGATGAGGAGGCAGGGGTTGCTGCCCAGGAAATATTTAACTTCCCATTAAGGCTAATTCAATATTTTTCACGGGCACTTAAATTCACATAAAACCACATTCTTTGCTATTGTACAGCTTCTGTCAAAACAAGCCCAAGAACCCCACTCCTGGAGGTTACACAGTTGTGTTCCACTCAGCAATGACACACCACATCTTCAGGGAATGCATTGCCCTTGGGTACACCAGAGGTTAGTTAAGCAGCATTTCTGGGTGTTTGATTACCATGTTGAGTTAATTAATGGGCTGCATGCGATCTCTATTAATTAGACCATGCTCAAGTGTTGATAAAGTATATGTTCTCATAGTACAGCATAATAGTTTCACAAATCCCCTACAAACTGTGGTTAATTACAAGCTCATCATGATTTCAGGATTTAAGGGAAGGAAAAAAAAAAAAGAAAAAGAAAAAGCCATTTTTTGTTGTTGTTAATGGTTGTAAAATGGTTCTGAGAAAAAACTTCCATGAAGTGAAAGTATGGATGTTTTTTT
Organism: Ceyx melanurus; assembly: GCA_024611195.1. NCBI lineage: Eukaryota > Metazoa > Chordata > Aves > Coraciiformes > Alcedinidae > Ceyx > Ceyx melanurus. The sequence continues at coordinate 240 of JANHGL010020652.1, read as the reverse complement.
TCAAGATTAAATGATTTGGTGGAAACAATTTTTGCTTTGGATAGTTTGATAGCTTTCCTCTACCTACATCATCTGTGGGAGAAACAAGCTTAAGAAGGGAAAAAAAAGAGAGGGGACACATTGCTTTGGAAGAGAGGAGGAAGAACAGTAACCTATAGTAACTATTTCCTCCAATGTGATAGTTAGCCCTGCTCAGCAAGTGAAGTCCACTACCCAGGTGCTGTGGGTTATCTACAATAT